>JABASC010000723.1:0-32934 GCA_019776185.1 Plutomurus gul | reverse complement strand
CCACTAGATGGGAAAATTGATTGGCATAGCCATTAAATGGGATCAAACATGGAAAGAAACAAATGAAATGGACTTTATTTACAGAGAAAGGTCATAAATTCACGAGAAAGTGTAAAGAAACTTGTGGTAAACGTAGTAGTACATAAATATGCACAGAAAAAGCAATCAGAAATGCACGGCTCGAGGCACGAGAATTGTTGCCAGCATTAGGAACTGAGTGAGAGAGAAGCGTCAGAGAAATTTTCAATTTCGAATGACGTTTTAAGGTAACTAGTGTGCTGCAACTGGTGAGTGTTCAAAGTTACTAACAAGTACGTAGTATTTAGAAACTGTATTGATGGCTACAAGAACAAGTAACAAGCTTTATACACTTTTAATGATATTAATAACGATAAGACGTGTTGCAAGGTGTCTTTAAATATTTAAAGACGCGGGGAGAGGCAGACGTGTGGAAAAGATACGAGTAGAGTAGATGACGGATAAAAAATGAAAGTGCAACGAACATTTTCTCCACAACCACCACCACCACTGATACAGTAGTCAAATTAAGCTGATCTGTTTGTGAATCTGAATAGACATAACTTCCATTATTTTGTCCCATGGGTGCCGACCCTTTACTTTAGTACGATAATACAATGAAGACGCTAATAACATGGGGAGAGAAATGCTGGTGGGCTAGTAAAATTAGGCGTCTATTACAGAGAGTCATGCATTTATTTATTCGATATATGCAGACCTGAAAGTCAAGTCAGTCAAGTCAAGACTTGTGGCTATTAAATTATAGCGGTCCTTTAAATATTCGTTACGCGTATACGACTATGTTTGCATTCAGGTATGCATTTACTGTACTGCTGCATGTAAATATAAGGATTCTTCTTTGTACGTAAATCTAAAGTTCTTATGTATGCATTTGTTATGTTTGGGGCATATAAACGGAAGTCATCATTTCATGACTTGTACGGAGAAAGTCGTTTTGTAAAGATTTATGTGCTCACTAATTCACTTGCCAAAAAAACTCTTTTGGTGATTCATTTAATCATGGAAACAAGAGAATGCAAACACCATTCATTCTAAATAACACGAAAAGATACCAGACAACAGTTCTACATAAAAGCTCTCCAGAATTGCAGTATATAAGTCTTCTTCTTTTAACGAGACGCGTCACGATTCTCTTGGAATTGTTTGCAGTAGCAGCAGCTTGCATTGCATGTTGCATTGTCATTTCATCATGTGGGTGACTAGATTTGCGTCCTTAACTGGAGTCCATAGTGTCTGTGTTTGCATGGAGAGAGGAAGGGAGTATCCAGATATAACGTCATCAGTAGAGTCAATGGACTTTCCGCTATTTAGGTGCTACGTCTAAGAGAATGAACACGAAACAATGATTTTGGCGAAATTTTTCGCATGAAAATTTAACAAGGGAGTATTGAAGACGGGACCGTGTGGTGGGGAAGTTTCTCAATATTTGATGACAATTGTGAAGCAGCGATGACAAAATGTATGGAGGAACCCTAAAATACCGGAGCTTGAAGTTCATACTTTCAGTATGTAAATAGCCAATTCAAGTGTGTGCCAACTAACAATAAGTAAGCAGTAGGATTGTAAGTTCATTAATTAATACGTCTGTGGTTAGTCAGAAAGACAGATGAGCTTACATAAATAGTTTCATGCTGTTGCAAATCGCACGAAATGTAAAGTTTAGTAATGCTCATATAGTACGACAATAAAGATAGGTAAATGTTACAGACCATTTTAAATCTATGCAAATGAAACATAATTTATAAGATTTATTGTGAAAATCATGGCGAATTTTTAAATATTTATCCATCATTTATCAGAGTTCCATATTAATTGTATCATTTGCATAAACCCCACAAACAGCATTATTACTGTTTACGAATAATATTTAGGTAAATTACATGGAAGCTTCACCGTCCTTTCCATTTCATCACCCATATCAACCCCTTTGCATTGCATTGCATCTAGAATGGAAAATATTCAAAGAATTATGTACAAGTTTTATGCATCCAATAATAAATTGAGAGGATGTTTGAGATAATAAAAAATGGAATAAAAAGTTTATGACAATTTTTATACCAATTGGTCGGAAAACAAAGTTAAATGTACGATAATTCTGTGTCGCTTTATTGCTCTTTTACCAGAATGAAAAATATGCCTTTCCTCTTATCCCAATATACACGTAGGTACTACAATTAAAATTCGCGTGGCCAAAAAACTATGTAAATTTATGTTCGAATATTTTCTTCAGGTCTAGGGACTTGAATGTAAAAAAGCTGAGCTTATGCAGATAAGTGGTTAGAGTTTTTGATGCAGCCTTTAAAGGGTTTTGACTTTTAGACCATGTAAATATTTTCCCCTATGGCTGTCTATGCACGTAGTAAGGTTGGTGGGTTCCGCAACCTGTTAGTGCCTTTTGAATGGCGATGTGGATTAGCACCGGGTGTGTAAAATTGAAAGTGTTACAGCCTTAGCCCACGGTTTATTATCCCTTCATTACATCTACATAATTAACTCGTTGTGCATACCGTAATAAAGAATGAACGCATAAATATTTCCACAGACATCGACAAATGAATTAATTTGTATGCATTTTCCCCCAGGATCGTCCTGAATGCAGTCAGTGTGAGTGAGAGAGTGTGTGTTTGTGTGTGTGCTATATCTGTTGAAGATATTTATTAGACTGCTACCGTTTACTTAGGAACGTCTCAATGGTCTCAACATGAAAATATCCGCGCCCACTTTCTCCTCTAGTCACTGTTTGTGCACGTTTCATGCATATCTAATCCTGCAGAAAAGAAATCTGCAGGGAGACCTGAAGAAATGTTACATTTTATGGACTTTCTCCAAGCACAGAGTATGTAACATTTGCTTTCTCCACCGCCTATACCTTTGACTGCATTCCGAACCGTTCCCTGTGCATATTATGCATCATTCACTTCACACACACAGCAACCTCCAATGAGGTGTTCACGTAGTCCGCGCAACACACGGTACCACTGCACACTTTAATATTTGTGGCTACAAATATTTCCCGATATTTATTTACCACTCGTCCACTATTCAGTTTGTATTTCAGTCGCGTGTAGCTTTTATATGATGCTAGAGCATCCCCACGTCTCTCCACAGTCCACTTGCAAAGCCTACAATATTGACTACCTTTCACGTCCTTTTTAACACACATGGGAAATTTTATATAACATTAACCTAATAAGTGCTAATACGCATATACTAAAGATGTGCATTTGTAGTAAACTACAAATATATATCCTTACTTTTAGTATATGGCTACTACGTAGGAACTATCGTAATTCCCACCCATAATTTTCCTTTATGACCAACGTCAAGTGTCAAATCGAATGATGTACTCAAAAATAAGTAGTACCTTGCTACCTTTGTTTGCAAATGTTACTACTGTAAACTAGTACATGGCGACTCTTGATGATGATGAGCAGTGGCGTAACTATAATCTAAAGGGTCACGGGCATTCTAAAAATTTTGAAATAATTTTCCACTGTCAAAATTTTAAAAGTTAAGGTTTTGGCTACAGGACCTCGACTCGAGGTCCTCAAGGCTGTCACCCCCAGTTACGCCACTGGTGCTGAATGAAGGGACAATAATAGGACATGTCCAAAGTGCTTCCACCACAATGGCCAATATTCTTCTATGAAGCCACACTCAGAGACTCTCAGCTAAAGTCCATAGCATTTTTATCTGTTTAATAAAGCTGGCGTTCCTGTAGTTGATGAAAATTTTGTTCGTAATAAAAGTGGACAAAGTAATAGGAGATCATTCCCGATGAATGGTGACCAAAAAGGCCTATCAATTATTGTATTTACAAAAAGATGAGATTTAATCGGAAAATGTAATTGTAGACAGTCATGGTACAGATTTCTTCATTTCTTTCAATATTATTCCATTATCAATAATAGTATTGTTTGCTTAGAAAAATAAAGTAAATCTAATTTTTCACAAATCTGAATCTTTTCACCTGCTACATTGGGATATATCTTCTTTTATGACACGGGCGTTAGTATCGGGTTGAATGTCCGACGTCCAACTTCGACCTATTCAATGCATATGAGAGAGTAAGTGCCGTAAATAGAGGCAGCTCGAATGAATAATGAAATTTAAATATTAAAAAGATGGACTGGTAAGTCAATTAAGTGTGCAAAATGTGGCTGCGATTCCGCAGAATTTCGCACGCGGTTTTCACGTTATTACATTTACGGTTGACAGGGCACAGAGCCAGCAGTCACACTGCACGCAGTTTAGGATACTCATATGTACATAATGCTATAAGGAGATGAACGAATAGATGATAAATGACTTTAAATGAGTATGACGTTTTACTTTGCTTCTGAATCTGTGCTGTCTCTGCTACTCGTCCTATCGTGCCTCTGATGTGCACCACAGACAAGGAAGAATGAGTTCAGTGCGTATAGATGCTAAATGTAAATCTCCATCTCTTGATAACATTTGAGAGACTTCTCTTGATTCAACTTTTACTTACTACTCGTGTAAGTAAATCGTTTTGCATTCTATGATTGCAGACTATATTCGCCATCATTTGTCTTTACCAATCCACCAGTCATAATATTAATCTACATAACAGACGCCAACTAAGATTGACAGTACTTTCCTACACAGATGCAGTATGATAATTGATGTGGAATTCAGAAGTAAAACCGTTCCATAAGGATTAAAATGTAGAAAAGTGCATAAATAATATATTTAGAAAAAATAATTATTCATGTGCAGGATTTGTTCAATAGTAGCTCTTGCAATCGTTGTTCAGGGATCTTCATTTAGATTTTGAAAATTAATTTGAAGTTTGCCTGCAGACCTGATTAAAAAAAATGAAATCAACAAAAAAAGTTGTCAAAATATGGAATAATTACTTATTTAAAGAGTTACAACTAGTCTTTCCCATGCAGGTTCGTTACATTCTAGAATTATTTAGATTTTAGGCAGAAAAACATTATTTCCGTGACATCAGTGCAATGTTGATGCTCTTTAAATATAGAAAATATGTTCATTTGTGTCACTAAAAACATATTTTTCTTCGACCTGCTCATAAATTTTGTACACTTAGAGTGTACAAACTTCTTTTCCGAAGATGACTTCTCTACTCAAGGAATATTTTTGCAAATTTAAATAGAAAACGATTATTGATTGTGTTCGAGGTGGGGCAACGGTAGCAGCAAATATTCAAATTAGACGGATCGGCTTATAGTATGCTTCTGTTTAATTATCTCAGTGAGCTAAGCCAGTGGTTGTTCCTGGAAAAGTGATTAGATGTGGACAAGTGTTTTCGTCTGGGAAAAAGCGATTTACTGTGCGATGAGTGCCAGTGCCACAGGGCTGTGTGATATGGAATCAGTGTGTGGTGTGTGCGTGTGTGTGTGTGTTCACTTGTATGCAAGTGGCGATCTGTTCTCGAATGGTCGGATATTCCTGATTCAAAACATAAGAGCTTACACTTAGTGTCGGTTCAGTTGTTTTTCCCTATCTGCACCGGGATCTGTTAATTCTTGGCAATTGTGGCCACATCATATGGCGAGTTCACTGAAAACAGCAACTCCCGATTCATGCGCACCACTGTTTCCACATTCCTGAAATTTAGCAGCATTCTTGCACTGAAATGGAAAATAAGTGCTCCTCTCCACTACTTCACTTCAATGTCAAATCGTGGTTTCAATAGGCACCAACTGCATCCACCATATGCCAGTAATATTATTACTACATTCTTAGCTCTGTCGATCTGCTGACTTTCCCTTGACTGCTGAACTTTTGGCACCTGGCAGCAGCCACATCACTTTTTCAAGAGAGGGACAGGCAAGGGACGGACGTAAAAGGAGTACACGAATCGGATAAGTCTGCGATATTTTCAAGTAGTTTGAACGCCTGAGTAGATGCCATCCAACAATTGTTCAGCATCAGCGGAGACTCGAAACTACATTATAATTTAACAATGCATATGTAGTCGACTATTAGCCGACACAGACGAGATCCCTTTTGCATGAACATTTTTTCCACGGTTGAATTGGAATTTCTACAATTTTATTGTCAATATCCATCTGACAACGTGCTTTGTATGTATTAGGCTTTAGCAATGGAACTTGTTTGAAGTATTGCAATTTGAAGGCACAAAAGTGGGCGTACGAGGTCGTCGTCTCCTTTTTAAGAAAGAGAACTACCTTAAGCATGACTTATAATACAGCGATAAGACTCGTCCAATGCAACCAGTACAAAGGAATGACCAGTTTATTGTGCAATTAATTAAAGAGAACTTTGTAGTTTCTCTTTCGTAACAGAAGAAGAAGAAGAATTTTTGCTTGACCTGATCTTTTCCAGTGCGTATTAAAATTTTCCTTTCAGTAGTCTTTCAGTCCACAGTTTCCCCCTTGGCTATTACGACCATTGGACTGCCCCATCTCACAGCTTCTGCCTCCATTATTACTGCACTATAGCACACATCCGTCCAAGTACCTGTAATTCAGTTCTACGACGCCAGTCTCTATCTCTTCGTGTTGCAGTCAGCACAGCAGCAATAAAAGCAGGTAAATTCAATTGTAGTTCTCGCGAGCGGATAACATCATCTCATATCATTCCATCTCATCAGGTCACATCATGAAAGTGAAAGCAGCTTTCTCCTTTTTCACTCGTAGCTGCACAGACGGGTAAAAGGTGAGCTGCAGAACAGCATTGTCCATAAAATGTGCCAGCTCTGTGAACTGAATGAATGCGTCTTCCGCAGGTAGACATTATACTTTGCTCTCACACACACACAAACACATACCATCTACTAATATATATAGTGAGGAAGGCTTACGCTTTTCTATATGTAGACTTATATATATACGTACGGACACATCGATAAGTGAGAACATTTGTGTAAGCGAACAAGCCCAGACAGTTTTGGGAGTGTTGTGTTCCATTTTACAAGCATTTGTTTTCTCATTCCCTAGCACTACTACATGTACTTATTTACAAGTAGACAAGACAGTGAGTACATGGACGCAGAGTGTATTTTATTGCTGTCCCTATTATTCTTATGCATGTCTCTCTCTCTCTCTCTCTCTCTCTCTCTCTCTCAGTGTGTGTTTGTGTGTAGTGCAATTGTAGTCACACTGGGAATACATGTAGGCGATAAAGGAATTGAGATGGACGAGTCGAATTGACAGTCTCGTCTTGCTTGTTTGCATTAAATTGCATCGGCTAATGAATGTAATGCTGCTGGTAGCATGTTGTCGTTTTAGCGCTGCTGCATTGTGTGTATTGTTGTGTATACTTAATGGTTGTAGTGTATTTATTTGTATATAGGGGTGCTATTTATAGTTAGTATTTAATACAAAGTAGTAGAACGTCGTAGTACAATGGTGGATAGAGAGATCGAGATAGAGAGAGAGAGAGAGAGTTGGTTCGTTTGACCGACCGGTTATTACAAACAAAGCGTTTGAGTTCCGTTGATCTGGATGAATCGAGTCTGATGTGATGATAGGGAGGCAGGGAGGGAGTGATAAGTAGGAAATGAAAAACTAAATGACTATCTATTATTGAGTGACTTGACTGGTGCACTCGACAACGACGGCTACATGGATTGAATAACGAAGCTGAACTGCCTCCGCCCATTTTAATACAATAGATAAAATATGAAAGTGTATCTCACATTGGTAATTGTCTTTGATGTTCTGCTCACTCTTGTTATATTCTCCAAAGTGGCCCTGAATCGAATCAACTTGACGAAATGTGTAGTTGAGTTAGTGGCTGTAATGTAATGGACTGTGCATGAATCGCGTCAACGCCAAATAATGCTCCCTGCTCTGCCCACAAAAATTCTTTGGCGCTAATTCTACCAATTATTATTATGCTACCCTCGTAAGTACAGTGTAAGCGTGTACAAGGTCGTCCCTTCTACATTAGGCATGAACATTTTGTAAAGCAAAAATTCTCAGTGAGGAACCCAGAACCATTCAAGGGTATCATTACACATACAGATATTTATATATCAATTTACATTTCGTCGTGAGTAAAATCATTCAATATTGGAGACAAATTGTAAATTGTCAACATTTTGCTCGTTTTACAGCAGAATGCATTTGAAACTTTGATTTAACAAAGAATTCAACTTCTGATTGAAAATAAATTTATTTTCTGTTTTTTGTACAATTTGCATTCCTCTTGGAAATGAAGTGAACAATAGGCCTTAGAGGTTGAGAGCAGCTTGTTTTAAGTATCAGAGATTATAATAATATTCCGCGTTATCTTGTAATTACTTGTACATTCACATTGCTGATTACTGTCTGATACTTGTTTCAAGGTAACCATCATACAATTTGTGGATAGCGGTATTCCACTGAAGAATGCGGTATGATAATTTTGACTAAATTGCCTAAATCCATCGACTGGTTCCAAAAATAGTTTCAAATTCGTTTCACCGATCAAGTTAATCTCTCTTCTCTATGCGTGTGCATTGTGGCTGCCAAACGTTTGATGTATAATAATAAAAAGGATGCATTTACAGAGCACAAAGTGATGGATTCAGGGGAAGCAGTGGAAAATGAGTGGCGTTTTTGTGCACGAATAATATGAACGGTTCCTCGGTGGAATACAGCGATCGAGACGAAGCTGACAGGAATTTTATTGGACTCTTTGCACAAACTAAACTCTCCGCGTCTCCGCTCACATCACATTGCTTCTCATCGGCAGAGTGTCGAGTGCATAAAATACTTTATTACATATGTATCGGATGTTGTAAAAGTCAAAGAGCTACTGTGATGTTGCTGCCTATATGGGGCTGCCTCCTCTGCCCAATATATATATATTCACATGTGGCCGAGAGAGAGAGAGAGAGAGAGATTCTATAAACATATAAATAGAGATGATATTAAATATTATTATATAATCTGTGCGAGCAAGCGAGAAAGTAAGGTAGACAGGTTTGTGAAAAACGTATCCTGTACACTTCCGACTTCCACCCAGCACGCCCTATATAGACGGACGGCTTTTTCCCCTCTCCGAAGGAAATATTAAGGTTTCCTGGACTATAGTTACAAGACATCACTAGAAATACAGCGCGCAGCACAGATTTCCCATATAGCCGCATTCACACACAAATAGCAGTTGACTATGTTAAGTAAATTTAATCTGGAGTGCTCTGTGCATTTGCTGAGAAATGGGTTGCTGGAGCATATCTTTGGACTACCTTATTCTCTTTCATATGATGTACTAGTAGTGGTGGTGGTGGTAGTAGTAGTAGAGGTGGGCACAAAAGACCCGATTCAGATTCGACATTCGACCCACTCAGGTTTCCCTACTGGAAGCATCGGCATCTTGCTTGACTGAAAGGAATTTTATTGAGCACAAATAATAGTGGCAGTGCTTGTATATGATGTACGTGTGTGTGTGTGTGTGTGTGTGTGTACTGTGTAGGTGGTAAAGTTCAGACGACCAACCACCTACTATAACGCGTGCACTTACAACGTGCCATTGGCACGACTTGAGACCAAATTGCCTCTTCATGCACCATTACTGTCATCTGTTTCCTGTTCGTGTGTAATCTCCCTTTACATCTAGCAAAGATGTTGACTGAATGAACAGAAGAAATAAACCCGCATAAATATATAGACAATGCAGCACACACACACAGGAATATATACGACCAGCCGGCACGTACGGCTAAGTTGACTGTAAAGCCAAGTGGATAATGTAAAAGCAACCCGTTGAAACGACGACGACCGAGACTACTATGTACATTGATAGTGAATATTCTATCTAGTGAGCTCTCAATGGCTATACACTACACAGTGCGGTCAAGTTCCTTCAGATTGGAATGCACCTACGACTACTGGATATAGAGATTTGAGTTGACTCTTTGAGAATAAACCAGTCGCACACACTCTCTCTCTCTTTCTCTGTCCCTGCTATCTCTGCTACCTAAACACTTTCACTAAAGCGAGCGTGCAAGCAGAAGACGCGGAGAAGACAAGAGTCTGTGCACAAACGTCGTCTCATATGTACATCCTACTATTTATACAATATTATAGTACATTATTGTGCTGTCGGCCACAGGCTTTCCCTGCATACCTTCTTAATTGTTTAGGTTGCCCTTACTGTGTCGTGCTGGCAGATTCCTCTGTGCATTCCTAGACGACGAGCACTGTGCTTACTGATTGTGATTTGGAATATGCGTTTGGAGAAAAATCAGTGGAGAATGAAATTACTGGCAGGCAGTAGAGAATGAAGAGAGAGAGAGAGAGAGAAACATGACTACTTTCTCCTTGTGTCCTTCAAGCTTACAGTTAGCAGTTTTAGGAGGTTGTAGCTAAGGTAGTGGAGATAGTAGAATTTATGAGGGAGAGGAGAACAGAGATAGAGCAGAGCTATCTACGTGTCTTACAAGCTCCAGCTACCACCTTTGTATGTAAATACATATCTTTGTGTACAGTACAAGGTAGGTAGTGAAGTGAGAACATTGGCCATGGTGTTTGTCTCTCTTTGTTATTATGTGAACAATAATCTTGTTCTTACAGAGGAACGTAGTGTAGCAGGTAGTAGGAGAAACAGAGAGAAAGAGAGGACAGGATGGGGAGAGAGAACCACGGAACGAACGAGCGAGGGAAAGAAAGAGAGAGAAGTCCTTGCACTCGTTGCTGCGATCGGAGAAAGTCGAGTGCACAGTGACATAGATACAGTCTCTTTGGTAAATAGAAATGCCTGCAGAGGCGAGGTGGCTCTGGGTATTGATGTGCCGTGTAACCGTGTAAGATGCTACAGTACTCGTGTTGTTGAGGACTCTGCTGTTTTTGTACGTATGCACGGTTCACTCTCGGTGGTGGTGGTGGAGATTTCTCCTTCTGAGAAAAGAGCTGACGAAGCGAACAAGGAAAGTAGAGACATGCTACACGAAATGACAATTAGAATGGAGGATGGGTGGCAACTGGTAGTGGGTCGATGTGCCCCTCACTCACACACACCAACACACACACACACAGTCTGGCTCTCTGTAGTCAATGCCCAATGATAGGTTGGGCGGCGACTCATCTTGGTTCTGACTCTGTCCGCGAGAATAAGCACTCGTACTTCTCTCTGTGTGTGTCTGTGTGTGTGAGTGTGTGTGTTCCACTGTAGGGCCTTAAATGTCGTGTCTGAACGACTCTCTCGCTCCTTTCGCCGTTCGCATCCGACTCGTTCCGCAGAACTTGTACCACCAGTCATCCTGTTCTCCACTGTTCTCTCTGTCTCTGTGTATGCACTGTACTACCAGCTAAACACAAGAGAGAGACACAGGAAAGAGCGAAAGAGAGAATGAGAGCTGGGCCAATTCAAGTCAAGTCACCGAAGAGTGTTGCAACAGAATTTTAAAGGCTTCCTCTTGCACGACTGCAACTCCAATCGTCACCGTACTGGGTGAGTACACTGTGTCTTGTGGACAAAACTACAGAAGACTATCTTAGTCTTTCCTTGCAGGATCCAGCCACCAAAACCCACCATGCTACAGACACACCGACAGACAGACAGACAGACACACTACTTACACTACTGCACTCACCAAAGTAAACGACCCAAAACAGGAGGTAAGACAACATGACACACAGACAGAGAGATACAGAGGATACGTTGCGTTGGCTTAACGAAAGTTACATAACGTATATACACGGTTGGTAAAGGAGAAGGTAGTGGCAGTGGTAGTCGTCCTGTCCTCTGAGTTTCCTTCAGATTCTCTTTCTCGTCTCTGTACTCTGTGCTCCCTGGCTCTGCCACCAGTAGTCGTAGTATAAGTACACAGTAAGTGGATTCGTTCGCACAGTCGAGCAAGACATCAGAAAATAGAGAAGACATGGCTAACAGTGAGCTAAGCCTAAAAGCCGCTATACCATTCACAACAGGCACACATTACACACACAGACACACAGTACACTGAATGGAGCATCAGCAAAGGAAACGACCAGTATGCATATTGTACTAGCAGTATGTACACACAGTATGTAGATACTACATACATGTAGTATTGTATACAGCCACATTTTGGTAGCTACTGGCATATAGATGTAGACAGAGTAGTGCTGAGAAAGTTACACAGGCAAGTTCAGAGCATGGATGCATCTGTGGACTAAACTGAGTTGACTTTAACTCTTCACCACTCATACTCTCCCTTATTATATATTATTGCATTCATGCTTTTCTGTACATCATACTAGCACCAGCGGCACTAGCTATCTACTGCACAACAGAAATACGGGACGATTAGAATGTACAAAAAGAAGAAAAAGAGCCTCTTCTGACTGACTGACTACCTTCAACTACTACTCTCGAGTCTTCTGTTCTCTCTCAACTCTCTCTCTCTCTCTCTCTCGCTCGCTCCATGTCTACGAATTTTACTGTGCGAGTGTATACATGTGCAGAGAGAGAGAGTAGTTATATCTGTATACATATTCACAAACTGCTAATAGAAGAGCACTGTTATATACCTACGTTGTATATATGTATGCAGTACATAGATTGGATGCTTTCGCTCTTCTCTGATGCTGTACTTCTACTACGACAGAACTGATTGTGTTGTGAGCGAACCGAAAACTCTCATTATTACGTAACTCTGTGAGCTCTTTGCTTCTAAAGCTGCTACTACGATACGACGGCTACTACTTACTACTATACTACTACTACTACATGAGCTATAGAATTACTACTACGATACTACAAGTAGTAGTCGAGTCAGTTCAATAATTCTTCGCTCTATATTCTGCTCTGCTGTGTTTGCGTGTGTGTGTGTGCACTGTGCAATGGAGAGTTAAGTTGGACGAGCACTACTACTGTGACAGGACCGTACACATTTGTATGGCTCCTCTATATGAGCTGTATTGACTTGAATTTATATTAACTTGAGTTGACTGACTGACTACAGATACTCTGCTACTCATTGACATCCTAATACAATAAATATCACAATCCACTGCGCGCTTTGCTCCTTCACACAGAGAATTGTACCTCGAACAAGCATTGCTTACACCATATCATACACACAACAGTCGATTTAGTATTGACTTGTGTGTGTGTGTGACCAGGCTACCTTTCGATTGCACTATAGCAAGTACTATAGGGAGAGGTAGCTCTTGTATTGGACATCCGTCCACATAGATAAACAGAGCCAGTTACTTACACATTAGTATAATGTACAAACGATACTACTATATGTAGACAGAGAGAGAGAGTGAGAAAGAGAGAAGCCAACGATGAGCTATTATCTATACGTCTGTGTCTATCTAATGTAGCTAATATTACGAGTGTGCACATCAGTGCATTCTGTATACACGATGGTCATATATATGTATGGATTTTTTTTATAGAGATATAGTCTATTATGATATAATTATTAGAATGTGTACTAAGTGGTATAGCCCCGTAGGAGTAGTGTAGGATAGTGAACGGGTTAAGACTATCTACCGCCATAGCCAATATTATTCTTTTCGTGCAGGAAAGTTACGTAATGCATACTGAAAGTTTGGGAAGAAGTTTGCGTGGAAATCACTACAACTACCAGTGTATCCAGAGCGCACTGCACATGGACTTTTTTTCCTTCCTGAACATTCTTTACATGTTTGTATGCTTTACTAAGCAATAAAGTACGAAACTGAATTAGAGGAACAGTCACAGATTTATTATTGCATTCCGGTTTTATTTTTGCTGTAAAAAGAGAAATTTGTTATTTAATGCTATCATTATTTTGTGATGCAATAATATTGATAATGTTTATGACTGCCCTAAAATAAAAATTCCTTATGCAGTATTTTGTTACATTTTCAGTAAATTACAGTTTTGGTTTTTCTCAACTTATTTGAGATTTACTTTTTACTTTTTTATATTTAAAAAAATGTAACTTTTTATGTACTTGAACTTACTAAACCTGTATTGCAGAATCTCAAAAACATTCTTCAAAAAGAATATGAAATTACAGCTATAAAATCCTTGTATAACGTCTTGGGGTTTAAACCTAAGATAAATGCCCCTACAATATTCGAATATATTATAGCGCCATATTACGGCCCAGATACCAGATAATATTGTTGCATATGCTACAAAAATTTCATTCCTGCAAAGCAGCTACCTTAACACTTTAATTTAAATATTTGTCAGCAAAGAGAGATTTTGTTTTATCAGGGCAACCATTGTGTGGACATTAGCATTCATCCTAAAATTTCACAAATATTTTACTGACTCTTCAATTTTCTAAAATCCCGTTTTCCCCCTACTATAATTTGATAAACATTTTATACATTTTCAAATTTATGCAATTTTATCCCTCAAGTGAATGTGCATCCGTGAACGTGGTTGGGCAAATGCCCGTGTTCATTGATAGTAAGTAGCAGCGTGGGTAAAAAACGGTGACTGGGAGAAATCTTTTTAGTTGTGGCTAGGAGTGACAGTACTTGATTACTTGACAAGAGTGCAAGAATCATCCTCTTGTAGTTGCACAGTGCTGATCGTTCTTCTCTTTTGTAGTAGCAGCGGAGCAGGAACGTTTTGAGTCGACGATTGCAGTGGTCCCGTCTCAGCCACAATCCACAATCAGTCTCTGCTCTACTCCTGTGGTGTACTCTTTTCTGTGTTGGCCGTACTCTGTTCTTAGGAGAACAATAATAATAGTTGCCTTGCCTTGGGTTTTGGTGTAGGGACGACCACTACACGGTGCGGAGCTGCCTTGCTGCTGAATCAAGTTGAGTAATATTAAGTGAGTTGAGTTTGAGTAGTTGAGTTGACTTGACTTTTCTGTTGACTTGACTGGACTGAACTGGACTGCCAGCTCTTATCCAACGACGACCACCACCACAATAAGCTAAACCAAAACCAATTGGGTTCCTTTGCTATTCACAGTACGTGCCAGCAGTGACTGCACTGGACCTACAACAACTAACCAAAAAAGTAAAGAAAAAAGATACGAAACTCTATCTGCGTGCATATAATAGAAAAGCCCAGAGAAGAATTGCACTCACTAAATCAACTGTTGGATAATAGACACGAATAAAAGGAAAGACACGGCTGCTGGCTTCTTGTTTGTTGGCAACTTCATCCACCACAGCCAACAAAATCGCGACAATACTTTCATTATTGTTATTGTCAGCCACAGAAGGACAGTGATCTGGCACAGTTGTAATAATTGTGACGGAAGCACAAGAACTGGGATTTTTCACTGACATGCGAGACAGTGGAGAGGAAGAAAGTCGAAAACTGGCCGTCAACGTCCAATTCTACCCACTCCCTCCTCATCTTCTGTCTCGAATATCTTCCGAGTCCGAAATACCACTCTCTCGCTCTTGTTCTGGCACATGCTTATAAGAAGAAGAAGAAGGGAGACGAACACAGAAGACAGAGCCACAAGCCATACCAAGAAGACTTACAACACAACAACTTATCATACACTCACATTCATTGACTCACCTCCCAACAGTCAACATACAATTCATTCACCAGCCAAGCACCCAAACGAAACGCAGCAAAATTATTAGTGGACAAAAGCGGAACATCACAACAACAACAAGATAGAGCAACGAAAAGGAAAATTCCACGGCACAATATTATTTTTTTGTGATAGCATATCATTCGATTTTAATAATTTAATTTTATCACTCATCACTTGAATTATTGACGATTTGTTGTGTGTGGTGTGTCTGCTGCTGTGAGGGGTCTGGATATGTTGTGGTTGAGCTCTGGCTGGGTGTACCTTAACCTCAATTGTAGTGTCATCAGGACTGTCTGTGTCCAAAGCCCTGAGCATTGTTGTGACGACCACAAGTAGAGGAGCAGGACGACGACAACAACGTCTTCGTCGGTGTTCTTTACACGAAGCTGCCACGGTAGTGACAGCAACGTTCGGTGACTCGGCTGGTGACTTTCTTGGACAAGGCTCCAAGGGTCTTCTGGGTTTATTTTGAAGGGCACCCACATAACCACCATCACCACTGCATCACCATGGCGGACCTTGAGGCTGTCCTCGCTGATGTCAGCTATCTTATGGCCATGGAAAAAAGTAAATGCACTCCAGCTGCAAGGGCCAGCAAAAAAATCATTTTACCCGATCCCAGGTACCTCCATTCAATTTCTATTCTAGCTTTTGCTCCACTTTTACTTCCTTGACTCTTGTCAATTGTGTATTGTCAAAGGAAACACTTAAGTGGTCTACAAGGACTCGACAAATAATGTCCTTCTCTTTGGACACTTCCTCCTCCATCCTCAACTACTCAATAATCCCCACTTTACACCCTATAATTGTCCATTGTAGTAGTAGCTACTCAGTGACTAGGTTTTCCTGCTTTAACAGTATTTACTCTCGAAATCAAATGTCTGTTGTTGTTGTTGTGATCATTCATCAATCCCATCTGATCATCGTCAGATGACAATGCTTCTTTCAACATTGAATATTTTGTTTGTTTACTTTCTAAAATAGACTCTAACAATTCTTCACGAAACTGAAATCCGTATTTACACTACTCACTGCTCTCCATTAGACAATTACAATTAAATTAATTTTATTTCTTGCCAAATTGCTAGCATAATTCCTATTGGGGAGGTGAAAGTATGTCGGACTCTTCTTTTGCTGCTACTCAAATTCAAAATACATGATTGTTGGATTCAGCAGAAACTGATCATTATCTTGTCTTTGCAATGTCTGTGTCAGTTTAAATTGGACATTGAAATGCCAACTAATAGTTGATGACAATTAGCGTCGAAATATTTCAAAGTACATCTATCAACATTTCAACACAGTACGTAGTTAAAATTCTCTGCATTGCATATGCAATTTAACTGTTCTAATGTGGAACACCCTAAACAATACACTGTTTAATGTGCTTTTATGTGTTTGGGTGCGGTGTTTTATGTGGTCGGTCGGTCGGCGGTCGCCATTTAACTAGCCGAATCATGATTTGCAGTAAAAAGTAGAGAAACCTGAAGAAAATTATCCCAAACTGTTTTCTTGTTCTAAATGTTCTGTATCCCGTAGTTCACTTAATCATCAAAACAACGACCGACATTTCTTCATTGTGCCTTTGATGTCAAATTGTCGTTTGTGTTTTCTTTGGCCATTTGTTTTCCTTCTCTAAATTGACACTTCCGCATTGCCGAGCTTTGTTTCCACTTTTAAAAGTAATTTCGGTTCCGACGAACGTTCGTTCAATTCAAATCGCTGTGCGCTTATCCCACCAGCTATAAATATTGCAATACCCAATAACCATAATAGTAAAACCATGTTGCGTTGCCCAAATAGTACCGTCCTAATAAAATGAATGGAGAAAGTTTTCACTAGTTGACTTGACAGTAGAAAAGACAATGGCACTGGTCACTCTACGCTCTACTAGTCACTACGGTGTAATGCTGGAGAGGAATTCTATTTAGATATTTAGCAGTCTAACTAATTGCTACTATAAATTTACTCGGATGTAACTGTAGTGGGTAGAATTTGATGTAGTAAATGTGCATGCCGCTGCTTCTCTTGCACAGAGATAAGAAGTAACGGAAAGCATTCTAGACTGGTAATTGTACGTGTAACAAATAATAATGGTAAATAAAGAGTGCATTGCATGTGTACATTGAGAATGGCACGGCCTTTACGGTAACTATATAAAAGATACCCCTTGCATTATTATTATTAGTAGTAGTCGGTAGTGTAAGTAAAGTGAACTTCTGGTGTTACAGTCATTCACAGACTAGGGAACGGTTAAACAGTTTTCATAAATTCCTCCACGTCCTCTCTCGCCCATTTTTGCACTGATTTTATTCAAAAATTCCGATTTATAGATTATGCAAACAGTGCTAAACTCCGTCCATGCCATTTTTCCTTAGCCAATAATACAAGCAACAGCTTGAATTGTTTCCCCACAGCAGAAGCAACAGTCAATGTTTTTATGTGTACTTTGGATATTGCACAAATTGAATTAGATATTCGTATCCGAGTAGTCGAAAAGAACAGACAGAACGAAGGATAATGTTGGCAAACGTCTTTGTATTCTCACAGTAAGTGTGTTTCGGTGACTTGGTCATTCTAAATATAAATGACAAATAAATTACAACTTATTGATTTACAATTTACGTAACAAACTTCTAACACAATACAATAGCATAAAAATTAGTAGTTTAACCAATGAAAACATCATTATACAAACATAGGCCACAGTTTTAAATTACTTTTCCTCTGTTTTTACTTACTTTTACTTTTGCAGTAGTAGAAAGCATAATAAAGTGAAATACAATATTCAGTTCTTTGTCTTCCAAAGTTGAAGTTTTGCTGGTAGTTCCTATTCTATTGTGCACTTACTTTGTTGGATAGTTTCAGTACAGTTAATTAGTATTTAATTTCTTTTTAAATGAAGGCAGCTAGTTTTCTCTCTCGCATTACTTGACATCCGAAAGAGTCATTAATAAAAACATTATAAATACAAAAACTTCAGACGTAAATTTTGGATCATCCCTTTGTAGTAGGCGACCGTCTCCCCAAACGTGATATATAATACTTTCTTTGAAAATAATAATAATTGGTTGGATTGCATTTCATAGAGATCTCGGGTTTCTTGGGACGAGTAGTGCAGTTCTAGTAGTAACGGTATTGTTTGTGTTTGTCATGTAAGTCGTCTAGTCGTCCGTTAGTCGTTGCACTACAACGATTCATTAATAGAAGTAATAATATCTATCTACTCTTTTCTTTGAGTTATTTAATTTCTCTCACATCCACTATTACTACAGACAGATTACATTCTCAGGAAATGTACACGAAACTGAGGAAAGTAAGTCAGTCAGCCAGCCAGCCAGCCAATAACTCTCTCTCCTCCATCTCTCCACTAACAAAGTACACACGCCGTCGTGTGTACCACCACTTTTCTTTGATAACATGCGTATTGTATTTCACGATCATAATGATATAGACAAGCAACGAACACACGTTGCATTTAATAGGGATCTAATGCTATTAGTAACATTATTAGGGCTAATGATAAGCCGGCCTTTATTATTTTCTGGCAAATGGTCACGTTTAATGGCGTAACGAGGGTTCAGCCGTTCAAGGCAACAATACACACACAAACACACAACAATGTATACTGACTGTATCGTACTATTTGATGAGATTAAAGTCAGCCGGTTACAACGGTGCAGAAAGTGCAGATGACATTGACATAAAACAAAGTAGCTCATCTTCTGTCTTTCACGAATCATTCTTGAAAACAAAACAACACTGAAATGAAAATCCCGGCCTTTCCGTTGCTTTTACAATCACCCTACGCTAAACACAAAGACAGAGACAGAGTCACATGTTTCCTTGGTTAGTCTCAATCAAGTGACAAGTCAGTGCGGTGGCCAGCCAGTCAATTCGATATATAGTTCACTTCAGTGTTTATATGTAACTGGTGCGGTGGTTGTTGTAAACAAGAACGTGTGGCAAGGCTACACGCTGTCTCTCTGTCTCTCTCTCTCTCTGTGTCTCGTTGGCACTGGGTGACGATGCGGTTACATGAAATATCCGATTACTCCGTCCACACGACAACAACACTTAGCTCGTGTAGTACTCCACATCACTGTCTCCTCCTCTCCATCTACAATTCTTGCACTACTACTACTATGGGATAGACCTGATGCTCTAATGCTCAAGTGTAGCACACCATAAATAATATCGTAGCACTGAACCATATATAATTCATTGATGCACCCCATGCTAAATTTCGGCTAGATCAAAGTACACTGTACTATAACTGCATATACAAACAAATAAATATATAAGTAGTTAAGTTTTGAGAAAGAGCGGTTGTTGTTGTTTCTGTTCTCTCTCTGTTCTCTCTCTCTCTCAGTCTCTCTGTTGTTGTTACCGTGGTTTTACAAGTAGAAGACGACTAAACTTGCTTGTCTCTAACTCTTCTGTGACTGTGAAATCATCTCTCTCTGACTCTTCTGTTTGCATTTCATTCCAATTCGTCAGTTCTTTATTGCATTCTCTTTACTACTTGCTTAGTGTGTAAATAGTGTATATACGTGCACCTAGATAATCTAACACACAATCACTTTTATTATACTACAAACGACCGTTTTACATGTCTACATAGTAGTCAGTGTAGACATAGAGATATATCCCTTTGACATCATTAAGCATAATAATAATATGAAATATATACATATGTATATCTGGAAGATTAGCTGTGCATGCTTAACAACGTGCACACATAGAGAGGCTTTCATTCATAATGACATAACATTAGCATGACTAATTGCAAGAATTGCTTGTACATTCTTCGTGTTTGTTTAGTACGTAGTAAATACTTGTAGTCGTAGTGAAAATGTAGTGAATTTCTTCTTCATTCATTGCACGACGACTACATAATATGTACACAGACTGTTTGTGCTCACATTTGCACACACAGTGAGCCAATATAAAATGATGCTGACCATAGACAAGGCTAAAATTAACCTCCGAGACCCACCAACCACCGCAGTGACGCGCACAGAACATAGAAACAGTGATAAGACAAACCCTGTGTCGCGTGTCAACGAATTAGCAGTCACGTCCACGTCGTCGTCGTCGTTGTCTTCTTCGTCGTCCTCATCGTCTATCTCCTCTACACAGATATATACCTTTCTTCACTCTGTTTTCTAATCTAATCTTGTGGGCCAGTCTCTCTCTCTCTCCGTGTGTCTCTGTTGAATTGTAGAGCTCTGTCTCGTTCAGCTACCACTTACTTTTCTTATTCTGAGACGCCTTCTTTTAGTATACTTGACCAGTGCACATATTTTAGCAATTTGTGTGTGTGTGTACAAGCTTGTTGTCCTGTTTCTGTGTTTTATTGCTTGTGTACGATCAGAACAGGGCAAAAGACATCATGTTGTATACTGTACATATTAGGTTGTCTGCTCCCTGGCTCCCTGTATACCCTGTATAGACATACATAGACATTCAGATTAATGACCATTTCACACTCTTATGTATCCTGTCATTTGCTTTGTGGAGGCGGCTGCCGACGTTGTCATGAGATAATTGCCAGTGTGTGAAGATTTTGAAATGGTTCGACATGAAAGAGATTGGCTGATGATGACGATGACCTGACAATTAGTAAATCTAATACTAATTGAAGGAACATGTAGTAGGTAATTGTTAAGAATGTAGTCCAACGTGTTCAAAGACACCGTTCCACGGAGTGACTATTAAATTTGCTTTGTGCGCTATCATCACTGTCGAGCCAAGTTCTCTCTTCTACGACTAATTACCTGCCGTGGCTGCATCATCATCCTAATCCTTTTTTATTATTTACCGCTCATCCATGAGAAAACTGACTGAGTTGTCGGCACGATTTCAACCTCCTGTCCATCTTTGTAGTTTGTTTGTGTGCTTAATCGAATTGAGTACACCGTATTACTAATAGATCTGTGTACAAGAGAGAGTGATGAAACGGCAGATGTTTGGTTTGTGGCTTGCAATAACTCTTTGATGTATAAAATGATGGGAAACTATTCAAAATTTTAATTTTTTTGTGAAATTTTGTAGCAATCTATGTAAAGAGTAAAGATACAGAATGAGCTGATTAGGGCATTAATAAGTACTCAAACTTATTGTTAGGGGTTCAGCAATGAATAATTAGCTAACAATGTTAGTATTATGTAATTCTGCTAATCATTTACTAAGAGCATTAAATTTGTGAAATGGGTTTTCTGTGAGAGTGAAATACGAATTGATATTTTGCCATTTTGTGTCGTCATATTCAAACAAAACTATCACCATTGTTAAAAAATGTAGCTTCAAACAAAATAATTGTATTCTTAGAATTTTGATTTCTAAGAAACAATTTGTGATGTTGATTTTTACAAGAAAAAGTTGTTTGATGAAATGATTCAGAGGTTGGACCGGATGAATAGTTAGTAAACAAGCTATTCAATTAATTCCAACAAGACAACATCTTTATTTTATTATTGTGCGACAGAAACGATAAAAAATTGCTCAATGGAGAAGGAGTTTCTTTTTTGCATAACCTAACTGTAAGATGTATTTATTGTCAAAGGCCAAGTTGAATATTAAATAAGTATATACATATTAGCAGTGGAATAATGGCCCTAGATGAATAAATTAGCAATAGCCTTTTGAGGTTTGCAGAGAATGAATTGAAAGATCCAGTGTTGCGTTCATTGGGGTACACCTCGATTCGGTTCATTAGTGTGTATGATTACATGCATTGAATGTAGTCAGCGAAATTTGTCTCTGCTGTGTACTGCCTGGTGAGATCAAAGCGGAGAATTCCAACAGTGCGCTACTTACTTAGTTACGAGCCGAGTTCCTTAGATTCATTATGATTTTCCTGCCTCCTCTCGAAATTGCTTGACATTTTGCTTTTGAACGGAAATGCGGAGAAACGTTTCGTGTGTATTGATTGAGTTGACTTGACTTGATGGAGAGGAATTGTCAATGATTTTATCGATGTATGCGGCTCACTTACCACTTTATGGGTGTTCTTTTTGTTTTTCTTTCCAGTGTTCGCAGTGTCATGCACAAGTACCTCGAGAAGAAGGGTGACATAAACTTTGACAAAATTTTTAATCAACGGTTAGGTAAGATCTCTCTCCAAGACTAAACCGCCATTATTTCCTGTTCTCATTCTTATTGCGAAACCGACAAAATCAATTCAGTGCCGTCGGCTCGTGGTGCAGTCGTGCCTTGTACTCTGCTCCCTACCACTACTACCTACCCTACACTACGTACAGTATACATCTTCTCTGCTGTCAATCATGCCCAAGGCCAAGTAAATGGCTACTAATCTGTACAAACACATCTACACATAATTTATAGAATAATACTCTCGTACAATTTAAATACTAGCACACTGCATATTTAGATAGGCAGTCGTCGACATTTTCTTTTACTTATGTAAAACTTTCCTCAAGAAAAGCCATAGAGTATTTAGTTCAGTTGATTTTTAATCTGTGCTCAGAGCAGAATTACCACTACCGTTTATATATTTATACGTCTTCTATATAAACTTTACGTTCTAGTTCTTTAATATGTGTTTTATTATTATTCACTTACATTTACAAAAATTCACATGGCACAAATGAAAATTCGCTAATTTCAGGATGAATTTTTGCGAGTACATAGACTGCGTTTTGTGAAACATATTTTCACGCATAAGCAACATTCGTTGTACATGCATAAATATGCAGATTAGATTCACATTGGATATCTCGCGCAACCCAGATACGAATAGTGTACATACATTTGCCATTTGGGGAGACAGATAAGAGAAAGTTGGTCGAGTAAGAGGAAGCAATGAGAGTACTACGCCGTCGTACATAATAGTACATACTGGTATTATAGTATAATATATACATATAAGAGTAGAAGAGTATAGGAATATATGGAAATAGTAGTGGCTGAGGGCAGCGGAGCCAGCAGAAAAATGACAGCAGCCCTGGAGGAGGAAGGGAAAGCAAGGCGGAGAAATGTCGTAGGTAAGTAAGCTCCACTAGCAGATAGTCAGTCGACAGTCGAAAATGATAAAATAATGGAGTGGAAAAGACAGGTTAGAATTAGTCGAGTGAATTGGTGTAGCAATCAGATGAGTTTTATGTATAAATAAATCCTAAATTAGATTTGTATTGACTCTGGCCAGTATTGTGTGTACTCTGGATGGAAGCGAACAAGGTGAAGATATATTATAGCGATCCTCCTCCCAGCATTTACTAGACACTGGAAGGAAATACATATATGTATAGACATTCTTATAAGTCTCTAGCTTTCTCTCGTGTAGTTGACTTCCGTCCGTTCGTCTCCGTGTCCTTAGTCAATGTGATCGTGGTTGATTGCATTGGTGAAGTACGTGCACAAAATTATAGCCTGGACATACATGACTCTCTATGTCTGTGGATTGTAGCTTCACGAATGGTAATTCTATTAAGAATACTTCATTAGAGAGAGACCCTGACGTTCACTGACTTACGCTACATTAGCTCCAGTCACCCACCTACCTATTATCGTGCGTCGTACCTTGTCGTACCCATTCGTAGGTGTTCTCTATAATATGTATTCTGTGAACTGCTACACTAATACTTATCTCTTCTAATGTCACAGTACAATTCCTCCGTCCACTAACATTTTGCACTTTACATAACCGTAAATACTAGCACGACTATTGATGCTACTGGGTGAACGTAAAGTGTCAACTGAATTTCTACAAAATGACTTTCAGCTAATTAGTTGGGAATAACAACGGTGGCTGTTGTAGGTTTAATGTCATACAGAATTTACAATTTGTCTTTCAAAAGAAAATCTAACTTTAACGCAGAGGATGGAAGTTGTCAGCTTACCTTTACCACTTCATTACTAGAGAAGGAAATATTTCTAGAGAGATCCGGGAAATGTTTTATTATCAGAAATTCAATTACTTAAAGAGACCTTATTAAAATAACTGTGTGTTCTTGGAAGTGTACGTTTGAAATTATTAGACAGCAGAGCAGTATGGGAAAATAGTTCCGGTCTTGATTCAGTTCCTCAGTCAACATTTGAAATTGTCATTGTATACCCTTCAGCGACAACGAGTTGATTTCTCTGGTAAACTGAAAGGGCCTCCAGCACCAACCGCTTGCCACATTTTCAGATTCAATTTCACAGATGAGCTTAATACGTATAAATGCTCTCTCTGAAAATTTTCCCCCATTAAAGAGGAGACTTCATTCGAAAGAATGATCACGTTACAGTCACATTAACTTTTCCAAGGTGACGACAACAACCTTTTATCAACTACTATTAAAGCCCAAATGGTAAAAATCTGACTCGTACAAATTATTGTAATAAGTTCATTTTAATTACACTTATATAAGAGAAGAGAGTTTTTCTTCACGATTGTTGCCTGATAAGAAAAAAACATTTGTTTTTCAGTTGAGTAGTTGCTGTCAATTGTGGCTGTCCTCTGACTGTAGAATTTTTAAACCAAATTAGAAAGTTCCTTGTGGTGGTTACACAGAAAGTCCCATTAACAGATTACTATATTTGGAAAAGCACTAAACATTCTTAAATGAGGATGTTGGTATTCGTGAGGCATTTAAAGGGTTCTAAATTAATTTTTGAAACTTGTAACTATTATTGCCTTGCAAATGCAAAAGTATCACAAGTTTATCAATTATTTACGTTGTCTGCTGTGTAGCCGGTTACTGCGACACTTTGTAAATACATACATAGTAGTAGATTTTAGCTATGTATATCTCTATTATATACAACAAGTAGCTACTATTTAACTATGTACATACAAATTTGTACAATGTTCAGGGTGCACAGTTTTACTGTGATCGTGTATATAGATAATGTAGAATCAGATAGCATGTATGATAACACTCTAACTAACAATAAGTAAGATATATACGCGACAATAATATGTAGTGGCACTGGGAGTAGTGCTGCAGTACTATAGGCACTTACCCGAACCGACCACTGAACTGAACTTAATACTTATTTAGTAAATGTAATGTTAGTGCATTGCCACGACTTGTTTTCCAATGCTGTACAACTATACATTCCGTGTTCATGGTTTCTTTCCACAGGATATTTAATGTTCAAGGAGTTTTGTGAAACCGTCACCGAGGAGCCCATACCACAAATTAAATTTTACGAAGAGGTGAGTCTTGTGCCCTTTCCTTCCTATTTTATGTCTTTGTATTTAGTATCTGTGTGTGTCGTGTGTCTCCACAGGAATTAATCGCGACGACGACTGTCTGTCATGCCATATCACACACACTCACTTGTCACCGAATTGCTTGCTCAGGGCCATTCTCACACTTGTTCACTGTCAACGGCCGCTGCTGCAGAGCGAAGGGAAAGTCACGTCGCTCGGGGCCACCCGAGCACTCAATGCTGCTGCTGCTGCTCACACAATCAGTACTCATACCAGCGTTATTAGCACAAATTCGATTTCCACGAATTCCTAGACATATAAATAAAGTAGGACTAGGATGCTGTTCACTGGATGCAGGATCCAGCGCAGAGCAATCCCCACTTGCACCACCCAATATAAATATGTTTTTCGAAAGCCTTACTTATTATTATTTACTATATTACAAGTGTATATGTGTGTGTGTTCAGCTCTGTAGGATACAATCTCTTTTTAGTTGTGCAATTCAATCGAAATTCTGTGCAGTGGGTGAAAGAAATTAAAATGGAATCGAGAGGGGACAAAAATTGGCACAAAATGCACACAGAACATCTGTTTATGTGGTTGACTGATTCAGATGCCACAACAAGTGTCATCACATCACACAGTGCGCAAAAGAGCCAATCCAATCGTTGCCACTGTCTTTCGACATACTTGACGAGGAAATTACCATTTACGTCCACATGGACACTAACAAGGACATTGATTTTATCTCCGGTGGTGGTGGTGGTGGTGAAGCTTTACAGGCTCCACTGACTGTACTTTTACTTGGTCACGCTACATGTGCCCTTTGTTTCCCATTCTATTTATGAATGAATAGAAATTGCCAGCAAACTTTTCCCTTATAGTGTGTGCACTGTTCTAGTACTACTGGAATAATATAATAGTGCACATGCACAATAGGATGGAATCACTCATATAATGTGGTGAGCAGTACACTCGAGTCTGATTCAACTCTTTCAATCATAACTCTCTCTCTCTCTCTCTCAGCTCTGCTCCTCGCTCCAAACTCAAGTCTCAAACAAAACATTTACCCGTAATTGTAAGTAGCAGCAGCAGAAACGTTCCATTCCACAATCTAGTGCCAGTATGCATTAATGTACGTTCGTAATAGAGATGGAATAATATACGAGGAACTATGTGCATGCACGAGTCTACTACTTTGATAACGATCACATAGCATTACAGCATTAAAGATATTGCAAAGGGAACGGGACGCAGAGGAATCCTTTAAGAGGAGTAAATTCTATTAAGTCTTTTTCAATAACCAACTCTTTTGTGCTCGGCTAATTAGATCTGATCTGCACAGTGAACAGTTTCTTTTCTGTTTCACCGTAATACACCGTACTACTATTAGTAGGTACTCCTCCTTTCATTTTACTCTCATTCAGTAAAAACTGTTTCCACTATCGAGCCGAGTCAACAACAACACCTATACACGAATACTACACAATCTATCTATGTATATATGTTTGCTGCTAGAATGATTGCATGCAGCGCCAACAAATATCCACAAACTTTATTACTTTTACAAGAGAGGCTGGCGGACAAGATCCGCACACATCTCATCACAATAAAAACGAACCTTCCTAAAAATATAATAGCCACAATGAAATGAAAACCATTCAGAAAGTCCCGGATTCCCTTTGCACACACGCACACATACTCACATACCAATAGTGCACAACAGCATTGAGAGTGTGGACAAATGAGAGAGCAGGACTGGAAAATACCTACCATTTCCGCACTACAGTAATACTAGAGATATGTAGGTATATGTATAAAGATAGTACGTAGTTAGTGTGAGTGCAGCTGATTTGTGGGCGTTGCATCACTTTTCTTCCAACTAAATCACATTCTGTACTCCGTGTAGCGTGTGTGTGTGTGTGTGTGTACACGTAACATTCAGCACTAATTATGACATAGCATACATCAAATGGTACAGATATACATCATAATAAGTGATCGTTGCATGGCATATGGAATCTCCTAATATTGAAGTGTATCGTCGTGTAATGTGTGTGTAAGCAGAAGCAGAGCCAGGACACTGAATGTGTACAGAACCAAGTATTTTACAAATGAGTTTTTGAAGGATAGACAAGAGGCAGAGACTCGGCTAATCCTGACTATACTGTAACGCCACATTACTATATTTATGTATGAAAGTATTTAGAGAGAGACAGAGAGAGAGAGAGAGAGGAGAGACTGAGACTATTGACTGACTGAGAGTAATAAGTAGAGCTGTCACGTTTAAGTTAAAGTGCTGCTAAATGGCAACTTATATAGCTGTTGTGTGCTTATGACTGCCAGTCATGCATATCTCTGTGTGGAATCTGTATTATGATGTGGCCGTAATCTGTATGCCCAGCATCACTCCACCTTCTTTGGTCTCTCCGTCTGTCTGCGGCGCTTGTTTAGGGAACGAGGGAGAGAAAACAGAAAATCCTTTTTTGTTCGCAGCAGCAAGCAAGCAGCAGCAAGCAGCATACAGGCACTGAGGAAAGTTTCGTGGACAGTTTGCTGTGTGTGATGTGGATGTTTCCTCCATTGTGTGCACGATGTGATGATGTGATATTTAGAGTTCAGACCATTATAATGTATACATATTACGTAAGTATATACTAACTGGAAGTGCTTTTTAACTCGCAGATTAAGAAGTTTGAAAAACTGGAGACTGTGGACGAGAGGCGTAAGTTAGCGAGAGAAATTTACGATAACTTCATCATGAAAGAACTTCTATCTCAAACACATGTAAGCTCTTTGCCAATAAATTCCTATATTGTCTCATCTCGTTCTGGGGAATATGTGCTCACGATCCTGCTGCTCGCTCCATATTTGTTGTCAACTCAACTTTATAGTCAGTCTTTCTTTTCCTCTCTCTCTCTCTCTCTCTCTCCCTCCTCTCCTTTCTTTACTTTTCCCGACTTTATTTTGCTTTCTTCGTTAGTTGCTCACCTCCGTCTACCTCTACCCTCCTCCACCTCCTCCTCCTCTGTATTTATTAGAGGTCCGACCACGCAGCATATCTCTCTGCCTGCTCCCTAGTACATTTCTCCTATCTAGTATTTCCCTATAATCTCGTCAATTGAAATGCTTAAAACTTTTCTGCGTTTGTCTCACTCACAGAGCTTCACTAAGGAAGCCGTAGATCATGTACAAAAGCATCTACTTAAAGGAGATGTTCCTCCCGATTTATTTGAGGTGAGTTGTCTCTTCCTTTGTCTCTGTAGTATATATATATATATAAATATATTGTGAATCCCGCATTCTACCATGGCTACCAGTCCACAATGGATTCAATCCATCCAAATCTCTGACAGAGCACTAAAGCACACAGAAATCTCTCTCTGTCGATCTGTTGTAGATGTGCAATCTCAACTACACTCTCTCTCTCTCTACTTATCTATATGTAAGTCATCGCATATTGAAAGCATCTACGTAATGCCAGTGTAAAACCATATACGCATAAGTACAGATGTCTCTCGATCGATTCGCAATCTATTCTCTCTTTCTCCTCTCTTTCTTTCTTTCTCCCTCTTTCCACCAAATCTATCCACGACTATCTGCACTTGTGTGTGTATGTGTTTTGTAGGAGAGAGACAGAAGGAGGCTCACACAGGATACAAGCATTACACATCTGTGTGTGCAAGTCTGCCTAATACCGTACCATAGCACATAAATATCGTCTGCTTGGGTTCACTTGACTGATTGAGAATTCTATGATGCTGTCGTGTCATGTCATTCATTCCCCATTCCCATTGTCAATGATCTCTGTCCCTTCCGAGCCCATTGCTACTTCAATTTGATTGTGTTTGACTTGATCCTTCCTCCTGCTCATCCTGTGTCCTAGTCCTACCACAACAAAATACTTAGAGTTTCTAAACTCTTGCCACCACCACCATCAAATGTTCATCCGTGCTCTTTGTCTATTTGTCTTTTCAGCCATATATTGATGAAATTTTTAATTTTTTACGAGGAGAGCCATTTAGACAATTCCTAGAAAGGTATGTTTTTCAAATTATTCTTTTCCATAATCCTCTAGTCTGTAGAATTATTTCTTCGTGTGTACGCATTCTAATAATGGGTTTTCTATTATTCTCATAATGTCGTAGATATAGAGATCTCTATCTGTTCTAATGTCTATACAGCTGCTTACATTTAGTAGTCTAGAGCTTTTGCATACTACCTGCATGAGATCGGATTACAGTAAGTAGACTAAACTGCTTACTACTCCCTGCTTTCTCTCGCGCTCTCTCTCTCTCACACTCTGCTCCATTCCAGTTGCTACGTTTCTATTCAATTTTATTTGCTTTTTCTTTAGTCGTCTTCCGTGTAACATTCTACTCTTTTCTTCTCAGCTCCCCTTTTGCATGATAATTGCACTAATGGCTTCAATAGATCAATGCAACTTTTGGCTATATTAAAAAGCGTGATGATGATGCCACAGATAGAACAATGGCCTGTGCACACCGCACGATCCTTTAAATATGATAAGCAGTGCCGTCACTGTGTAAACATCAGTATATAGTGGTGGTGGTAGTAGTAGTAGTGGATATTTTACTACGTACTTACGCCTGCCCGATAATTAGTTTGCTTATTTGACAAAATCCCTGCCTGTCATCTTCAATAAGCGACTTCAAGCTGTGCGTGTCGGAATCACCGCATACTTATTTCATTGCTTGTTAGTTTGGTTTAGTCGTTAATTTTAACAACTCATTTGTGCTCCTCTCTCTCTCTCTTCTCTCTTTCTCTCTCACTGCTGCTTACTAATCTTTAAGGCAATCTATTTCTGTCGTCGTTCCCTCTTACCAGTACATATTGTAAAGGATATGCAAAGTATATGTTCGGCATTTAACCGAATTTTGACTTTTCTTTGGATTTATTACTTGATAAACGGCTCGTTCGGTTGGTTGGATGTGCGAACGAGATGGTTTATTTGCTTTGCTCCTCACATTTGCATAAATCTACCTACATATAATATAGTATATAGATAATTGTTGGATAGTGTTGTTATGGCTTTGGCTTCTTTAGTAAGTAGAGCTGATTATCATATCGGTGTGTGTGTGCTCACCCACTATCCACTCACGCCAATGATATTCTGGATTGAGGATAATTCGTTTTTGGAGAACTCGTATCGTGTGTAGTGACAATTCGTATCCTGCGTAGTAGTGCTCGGATCGGGGCCTCTGGCCGGGCCGTGATTTTTGGTAGTATTACTCAATGATATCTCCATGATATTTATGTAAAGTTAAGTTTGTGGCTTACGGGCTTCGGGCCCAAAAATCGCGGTCTGAGCTGGAAGGGACCCGGGTTGGGTTAGCCCGAGGCCGCGATCGGAGCACTACTAAGCATGATACTAATTGTAACTATGCATGATACGAATACTCCTTTGACTTTCTACGAATTCTCCAAAAACGAATTCACCGGATACCCCATTGGTACGGGGTTGTACTTACATGCTAACACTTCAACAGTAGTCATAATGATTTTGGGGTATTTATTTTACAAGACTTTGTAGAATTTGCCGAAACAGTAGGAATGACACTGAATTTTGAATCCCATATTAACATTTGAAATGCAATGCTTCGTCTAAACATTTATAGAACGCCTAAATGAAAAAATGTCTAGTATGAGGTCCGAAAATACCTGTGATGTAATGGCAAATGAAAAGGCTACCTCTACTACTCTAACCACCAAAATATATCGAATTTTTTTTACTCATAAGATCCGTGCAACTTCTCATCCCAAATGCACAACTTTACCTGCTGAACTTTCTGAGAATATTGATTTGAAAATTGGTGTTGCGCTTGTCCTGACAATTTCTATTCATCTGGTCATCTGAAAGAATTAGTTAGATTGAGATTCATTCTCTACTTTGTACATAATAAAACAAAAAACGAATTGGTAAAAAATGTTATTTGCATTGGACACAATTTTGTATGATTGAGTAACATTTGTATATGTGAATCCGCTGCATAGATGGTTCGCTTCTCCTGCCTCTGATTTATTCATTTTTGTTGTACCTGATATTTTTGCTGACGGATATTTTCACCTTCATGAATAATTCAAAGTGAACAATGTCATATTACATATGTTTACATAATAAGCAAGTGCATATTGGTCATTGATACTGCTTATGATCAGTCTTACATTGAATATCGTTATTTGTGATGAGAATCAGTAACGCAGATGACATATTTACTGTTACAGCTTGCAAATAGCGAATCAATGCAAGATATATTCCTTGTTTGTTAATAATGAACTACCTACTTAATTCATACAAACTTTCACTTATTGACAAGGAGATATTAATTATGATATCCTAAATGGGCGGCCTTTTTGACCTGTTATGACCGACTAGACACTAGTGTGACTAGTGTGTGTTTATAAATAGTCGAACTAGTCGAAAAAAACGCCGTGGACGGATTTTTTGGCCAAAAACGAATTATATATCCAAGTGGTTACCCAACTTTGTAGGGGAATATGAAACCTCAACCATCTCGGTCGGATTCGCTCCAGAACCAACCAGTAGGATTGAACGGAAGGCAGGCTTTCGTTGCTAGTATCGTATCAACCAGGTATTTCAACTGTGCTAATAATTATGTAGTAACTAGCGGTGGTTGATTGAGTATTCATAAATTACGTAACGCCAAGTGTTATTGACCACCCTTTCCTAACAGGGTACTGCCATAAGGAGCTCTTTCAAAAATAATGTGAACCACTTATGGGGAATTTGCCCACAAACTGTAACCAAGCAATCGAGTATCTGTACGAGCTGTATTCCCCATAACAGTGGTTCACTTTTTTTTGGAAGAGTTCCCATTGCAGTACCCTGTCGTAGTCAAGGGACACAGGTAACACAAATTCTTCACTGTAAACCAAAGTAGACAGTTGGTTATTGTTATAATACTGGCTCTCTTGCCTTACCAAATCAGAAACTGAGAGAATACATACTAACAATTCACATTGCTATTCAGAATATTTCTAATGACTTTAGAAATGTATTATTGGATTTGAGTGAAATCTATTTTAAAGGATTCGCAATTTCGCAAACAGAGCTAAGTGGAATGGTTGAGAAAATACTTTTCTGTCGGTTGAGAAATTAAAGATCAAATAGTAGAAGAGGCGATGTGAAGTTCATGTTTTCGATTTAATGGACTCATTTCCGTAATTTTCCGCATTATCTTGCTAACCAGCAAGAGAATTTCGATTATACGAGTATTGCATAAGTACAATTGCACCACACATAAATTCT
>JABASC010000722.1:0-32937 GCA_019776185.1 Plutomurus gul | reverse complement strand
GCAGCATAAATATCTCATTCAATATAATAATAAAGAAATAATAATAATAATAACAATAATAACAATAATAATAATGGTAATAATAATAATAATAAGTTTGAATGACTATTATGGTAGGTTTCCTGTTTTCGTGAAACTAGTTATTACGAATGTTTTGTGTGTGGTTGTGGCAATAAGTATATATAGTATATAGTGAAGGTATATTAAAACATGAGTGATGATTGAATATGTGAATATGACTCTTGTGACCAATGCTCACCTTGTCATCTTTAACCTCACCAGGTCGAAGTCTCCCAGTCTGCACTCAAAATTACCCAAAAACAATTATACAGTGAACAAAAATCTATTTACACATTGAACATGACTACAAAACTGGTGAAGGTTACGAGTAAATTAATCCAACGAATGATTGAATTTAGGGGCTAAATGTGACCCCATTCTTCTCTTGCATAGAGTTAGATTTCCTAGGTCACTATTATTAGTAGTAAAATAGAACTAAAGAAGAATCCAACTAATATTTGCATCATACTTTTTTTAGAGTTACAGCAACTAAGTAATTGATTGAGAAGTAAACCAAGAATTGTTGTAGACCTGTTAACATTGATGTTGATAGTATAGTTGCCAATTGAAGGAAATGGTGCAATATTGTGAACTAATTGCATGTGTGCGCTTCCTGACGGATATTTATAAATCCTAAACTTAAAATAATCGAATTATGAAAATGAGGAGCATTAGTGATACAATTATCGAGAAGTTAAGTGTGTGTGTAGCTTAGTTCATCTTTAGAAATAAGGCTACTGATTGGTATTATAAACACTTAAATGCATTTTACTGGCAGGAGGGCATACGAAGGCGTTTTATGGACAATAATAGTTTTGTTGGACTTTTAAACTACCAATACGTATGTAAATAGGGAAAGAGGTTTTTGCAAAATTACTGAGGGAGCTGGAGAAGATTACTTGTGTACCAAGGTACCCACATGGCAAATACAGATACACAGATCAATACAACATATACATATATAAGGCAAAGAGTGCAGAAATAATAACTGTGACACATAAATGAAATAATAAAATAATAAAAAAAATAACACGGTAAAATATCTTGTGAATTAATCTTATAGTAACAGTACAGAACAAACATTCATACAAATAACGAATAAAAAATACCACATTAAAAAAAGAAATTGGTTGGAGGGAGAAAATGAAATTGTAATTAATATTAAAATTACAGTGAGAATTAAATGGTTTAATGGAAATAATAACGATAATTAAAAATGCAGTTTAATGGCAGTCTGGTAATGATAATGAGAGCATAATCAAGGCCAGGCCAAATTAAGTCATTTGTTCATCTGAAGAGCACTTTTTGGTGCTATACAAAGGCTGTTGCTCACCTTTTTCTCCTCCAATACTTCTCCAGGCCGCAGTTTCCTATGCTCCTAATAATAATCATAAGCACATAGTTCCGTTTAAAAAAAATGCCACCAAAAATCCGCTTTCGAGTTCAGAAACTAATTTCAAAAATCAAAAGAAACTATTGGAAATGCATGGAAAAAATAAAAGTAAAAAAAAATAGAAACAAAATAAAATTGGAAAAGGGCTACTACAGACAACAGTACGATTTTTCTCATGTAAGAATGTCAGAGGTCAACTAAAGCCACTAATGTTTTCCGTACAAAGTTTATATAAATTGCTACTGGTGACTGTGTTCAAAAATGTAATCACAGTTCATTAATAACTCCATTTTTAAAGATTAGTCAGTATTTACGTTAGCACTAGTCTACAAAGTAATAGGCACAACTGCTAAAACTCGGTAGAGAAGTAATGGAGTGTGGGCTCTCTTTCTGTGGCGTCCGTAGACTGACCCTTCAGTCAAATCATCATCATACATTCTGTTTGGGAAAACACTATCGGCCAATCGTAACAAATAGTAAGTAACGATAAGTCTTCCGTCTCTGGCAAAACCATTTCGTTTTCCGCACGTTGCTCTTGCATTTTCTTGCGAGATTTAAATTCAGAGAATTTTTTTCTTTTAGATCTGGGTACCGTTCTGCTAAAATTGTGACAAAACTTTGAGTGCTACAAAAAAAACTTTTCATCCGGTTTCAAAGATTTTGACGGATTGCAATTTTTAAAAATTGATAGCAGATTTGTCACAATTTCATTTCGTCTCCATTCTTCGTTGTTACAGCATTAGAATATAGAAAATATTTATGGCGGCTTTGGTTCTCGCAAACACTTGTTACAACCTTGTTCATTTTGCAATTTCCCTCTTGAAAGTTACTAAATAAATACTACAATTTGATATTTCACAAGTGAGCCCCTCAGCTCCATACTATTTATATATCAGGAAATGCATTAGTGCAGGATTCCTCCATCTTTTACGGTCAATATTTCCCAATAAACTGTCATCAGAAAAAATTTCAAATAGATGTGAAGCATTAAGCGAAAGGAGAGACATCCAGAGTGGGTATTCACTCGTTAATTTTTATGTGCATATCTTTACATTTACGCTACCATACGAAAACATTGTAATCCTGGGCACGGAAGATAGAGACACCTGCAGTAATGCAACTTGTACAATTATTAAAATTGTGATAAAGGAATATTGACTGAATTATTCAAGTTTCGCCAATTTATATACACATTTCTAAAATTAATTTAACAGGCACAGATGTGGCAATAATCGTTTCTCACAATAAAGTACAGCATGAACGTACCTCCAAAATTTAATAATAATTATTAAATTTGTTAGATTCTACAATTATGCACAGGCAATTCCATAGTGGATGATTTATATAACTATCAATTAATGGCAGAAATATCCCATGTGAAAAACAAATTTACCTAGCACACACACATTAAGAATTATGAAATTCCATGGAATGCATATGGCACAACGAAAAGTAGTATGCATTTGCTAACCTGAAATACTAAAGTCTGGTAACTATTAAATTTAATTACCATCGCCTCACTTCCGCTTTCCAAATAACAACAATGATACCGTGAAACGATGCAGTTATACAAAAGCGTCTCGTTGACGCCTACGTTACACTTCATTCATTCGTAATACTCATTATTACCAAATGAATGTCTATAATATAATTCTAATGACACAACATTAATTTTACCAAAATACTTATAATAGTTATATCATACGAGAAGTATATTAAATTATAAAATAAATAATACTCTGCTCACGTAAATACGAATAAATATAATTCTCTAATAATGCCTTTAAGCTTTCACCTACTTCAGAGTAAATAATTCAAAGTTCTATGTAAGAGAATTCTATCCAGTAATAATTAACCTGAATAACATAAGAGAGTAGGAAAAGTAGGGACAGTGTAGACAGGGAAGAAAATAAATAAATGGAGATTGAATATGAGACAATAAATAATTTGCATTAAATAATTAAATACCCATTCATATTTCATAATAATAATAATAATAAGAATAATAATAGTGTTATTAATTGTAAAATGACATTTTTAAATTGTGGAGAAAGTACCTCATCTGTGATGATGAGCGAGGGTCTCCTCTCGCCAGGTTCGGGTGGAATGAGAGATCCTCTGCGCGAGGATGGTCCACTTCCGGGCGCAAGAGAGCCTTTTCTATCTTTGTCCTTGGACACTTCCAACTTTGGTGGTTCAACAATGGCCGGCTTTGCTCCTGGGGCCCCCTACAGCAGAGAATCAGTTCACGAATAAATAATTGTAGGATTTAAGTTGGCGAGAGCTATGGGCCATGCTTCACTATAGCAGTAGTAGATGGTAGATAAAATGGTGTGCTCAGTTCACTGACTGTGACTGGGTCCCTGAGCATAATATTTTAGATTATTAGGTGATCACGACCAATCGCACATCAAGACATTCGGATAATAATAATAATAATACGAGCAATCTTCCCACAATTCATTCCTGAAGACATGACTTCACAACCGATCAACTCACATCATCACTCACCCGAAGCCCTGACTTGACTTTATGAAGTCAAAACAACTCCTGCAGCCACCCAAAACAAAATTTCAATACGCTCCTCTCACCCACCCAATTCATGCATACAGAAATAAATCAATTATATTTAGATACGGTGCTTTTCTTGCCAGAAATTCATAGTCGCATCACAGATTCCATCATTTAGAAATATCTAGACAGTTATAAACTCAACCATTCACTGCCAGTATTATCTACCCTCTGAGAATTTACAAATGCCATCGTAACAGCAGTTGTTGTTTTTAATGTGTTCCACTATATTGATGCGTAGCAAGCACTATATATGCTATATCATCACTCGCAGCACTGCTCACCCGTACTTGCTCTAGTATTGCATAATTGTATGTACGTGGTAAGTAACGGCAACGGTAAGAGATAGCGATTCCAGTTCAGTTGGTTTCTGTTTCATCGCTTTCATTTAACTATTCAATATAACTTGATTTAAAACACATTTAATTGCCAAATTTAAAAAAATGGAATGAGGGGAATGGCTGCTTGACTATTTCCACATTTTATCTGAGGAGGATGACGACCGTCCCCTTCACATCTTCTTCACAAGTGAACATAAATTACGCGTACGATTAGAGGAACAGTATGGCAAGAAGAGCACGCGTATATGTATACATCCAACAGCAGATTATTATAAATCAGAGCAATTTTCTTAATTTCAGCATTCCATACAGGCTTATTTGTCTGTGAGAGAGCGCTATTAGTGTAAGACAGCGTGTAGTAGCGGGCAATGACAAATAATCTAGATGAGTTACATAAAAGATTGAGGATTCACACATGCAGCGAGGGGAATGGAAAAAATACTTCTCAATGCCAGAGAAAGACCATATTTTTGGCTTCTTTGTGCTAATCTATTGCTGGTGGAGGACTCTAGCACTTAAGTTATTGTTAGTGAGAGATACCTAGTTGAGTAAGTTATTAGCGCCTAAGCTCTCTCGCTTATTGTTAGGTCTTTGAGCGAATTTCTTTTGGCGACAATCAGTGAAATTTTCTGCTGCTGCGGTGCGATGGTGGTTGGTGGTTGGTAGTTGGTGGCAGGCAACAACGTTCTCCTCTCTCGAGACTTATTTTCTAAAGCTAAAGCTTAAACAGGCAACAGGCTAAGGCTGGATGCAAATGATACTTCCAGACACAAGATTCTGATCTTTAAATGATTGTACGGCGTGATAGGAGCTATCTATCTTTCTTTGCTTTTCTGTTTTCTTCTTACTTTTTATTCTAAACGTGACAATGACATTATGTACATCTCTCTCACACTGTGCTGATGTATTCGTACAGTTGTTCGCGAGAGAAACTGCAATTATTACGGTGTATTCTTCTGTCCTGTCAGTTGTTCCACTTGGATCAAAACACAGAAGTTCCCGTTGTCCTATCTTCTGCAAAAATACATCTAGCAACCTCTCTTGCTCCTTTGTTGCTGCCATGGAAAATTTGTCTTATCTATTTTTCACTTGCTTCTAGTCTATTCTTAGGTCTGCAAATTGGACTTTAGAAAATACCCTATACTGTGGTTGTCCTTATGCACACACACACAGCTGTAGGATTCCCTCGCTCTCTGATACTTCACTACCAAGAAATTTTTATTCTTGTCACGAGCAGATTTACCATTCAAATTACCCAAGGAAATTAAAAAGGCGTTAATGCAGTTACGTATTTTCCTGACAACCTACTACTTTTTAATTTACTCAGACAGCATCATTTGCTTCAACGGGTAAATTATTCAGAAACTTGTTGAAAATTAAAAAGCACTATCCATTGCAATACTCTACACAAAATCATTAAAATAATAATAAAGCTTCTCGAAAAAATTAGCTTTACTATGTTGTGTGTTTACGTAACTCAAAAAACACGGGTACTTTCGCAATAATATTTCTGTGACTATGTAGTTGAGAAACTGAGAAGCAGAATTATCTGAATAGATAAAATTATATCAAAAAACGCAGAAACCTCTTTGACAGAAAACGAAAAATATAATCAAGGAGGGTGGGCGAGGCATTTTTTTCTTCTACAAAATTGCATTGAAGGAACAACATACAGTGACAAAAATTTAATAAATTAATTGGTGTTTAATTTATTCGATTTTTTTTAAATCTGGAGAATGATTTTACTACACTTTCTACTTTGAAATGGGTAGTCTCATATTTTGACTATCTTTTTACCTCATGTACAGCAACACGTAGTTTTAATAAAAAATAATCATAGTTGAGGTTACATTGTGCTGATACTGTATTGAAAAATTATCTAAAATTTCGTATTTCAAAAAATTCAATGCAGTTGAAATCATTTGTGTCTCAAAAAAGAAAGAAAAGGACGCCTGATCTACGTATAAACCAAAGAGGTTCCTGTAATGTAAAATCTCAACTTGAGCTCTACCAAAATGTTTTCTCTGTTGCCGTGAGCATCATTGTCGTGAGTTCGCTGGAAATCGTAACGTAGATTTTAGGGAGTAGAGAAAAACTTTTATTCCAATGGAAAGAGGCACGCAATGACAGAGCGTCTTTGTAAAGACGTTAAAAAATTCAGCACTTATCACTTGTTCACTGCAAACAATTGGGAACGGTGGCTCGTCATGGACGTTACGAAGACATACACAAGTCGTACTTACTCTTAAGAGAGGCTTAGGCTTTTGTGGTAAAGGCATCCTTCAACTTTGAATCAATCAAGTGGGCTCCCTTATTGATAAATCTGACTATGGCCTTTATTAAGGCAATACAGAGATGGACAGAGACTTCTTCCTTCCTCACTAGCAACTGTTGGACACTAAAATCGGAGACGGATAATCCGTCGTTCCACTTTTCACTGCACTTGAAATTTCTCAATTTCCACTACTACCAATGATGCAGTACAAAACACTGGGGATAATTATATAGTCGTTGGATACGGCACAAAGATTTCACTGCCCACTACAGCATCAACTAATTAACATTGCCTACATTAAGGGAGAGGCACTCGCCTCAATAACAGCGTCACAGACTTTGTGCACTCATCCCAGCCAACAAGTGCAAGCTGTGTCTTAGGTGACTCTCACCCACCAACTAAAGATAAGAACTCTTTATCCTTCCTCTAGCTTAGGCAAGTCTAAAAGTGTTGTTCCCTTCCTCACATTAGCTCGTCCTCAACTACCTCCTCCGACTCATGGTCTATACACAAACAGTCAATCTGCCTACATAATATGCATAATACGTGTTTTCATCTTGAGAATCTAAAATACATGCAAAAATATAGATACCACCACTGCAGTACATATATAGTACATGTACATTTGCGAATTTCTAAACCATTACACTAACTACTGTACGTAGTTATAGTAGTACTTGCTCCCGTACTATTACAAACAGTGGGCTATATAGTATTATAGATGTTAATCTTGTAGCTTTTTTCGTGCCTAGCCTCCCATGCCTTGCGACCGCGTCTCGAAGAAGAGGAAGTTGAAAGCCAACAAAAACAAGTTGCAAAGTAAAAGGGCTGAGAAGCCGGAGGTTAATTAGGGTATGACAGACTAGAGACATCTCGAAAAGACGAAGGGCACATGGTGTTACCGTTAATACTTGCTACAAGCACTATCAGGACACAGTTCAACACTGTACGCAACATGTTCATTATTACAGAGAAAGCAAGCGGCAGCATCATCATCCGTACACACACCGTCCATTATACACCAGCACACAGCGAGGAAAGAGAAAATAAGAGTTCGAGTGGAGAATATTTGAGAGGAGAAGAGTGTCTCTTGTTTATCGCTGAAAGTATTGTACAGAGTTCGTGTAAATATTCTCTCTAACTATGGTTCACACGTGTGTTTGTGTGTGGCACGAAGTAAGTAAACAAGTCAAACCACATTTATTGTAACAGCCTCTCAGCCCTATACACCATCCCTCCATTTGTTGAAATTGTATTATTTGGATTTTGGGGACACAGCGACATACACATTCAAATCTTATAAAATACTTTTGTTGTACAAGAGAAAAACTGACTCAAAAATAAGTGATACAACTTCTATAAATATTTATATTGATGATGATTATATGCATAAATGCACAAATGGTAACATTTACTCAAATCATAGTCTACGTCTGTCTCACAGTCAACGAGTATGTCAAGTTATGATACTTTTGTCAATGATATTTTCATTGATTTTTAAGCACTTACAAAAAAAATCATAATGTCTGATCTGCATGAATTTGTCTAATTTGTAGACATACAAGTGGAATTTTCGGGCCAATTAAAAACTGCATTCTACTGCATAAACAATGCTTAGACGCAATACATGACATGAGACAAATTGTCAAAGTCAGGAATATCCTAGCCGTGTGAGATGCTTAGTTACAAACAGTAAAATAATTGGGCTCTGCGAAACTGATTTCGAAAATTAGCAATCACACATACATGCATACCAGTCGTTGACGTTGATTTGTGGGTAGCTATTTTTGGGTGCCTATTGGACAATGTTTTCCAATCTTCTCGCTTAAAAAGCAGCTATGAAAAATTTCACCATTAAGCTAGACAATTTTTTTCAAATTTCCTCTTCTCAAAAACTTTCTACCCAAATGATTTATTTGTCTTTTTTAAAAGCCCTATTTATTTATTTTTCTTCACACCCAAAGCCTTCGCCAATTTGTAATGTCTGGCGAATTTCTCACTTAGTCGCTTGTTCCTAATCAACAAATATTCTCACTGCATTTACTTAAATTTTGTTATACTTTCTTGTTTAAAAACCTTGTATTTAATTCAAATTATTTTAGGTTCTGCTCCCACTTGCTAGACGTCATTACTAAAAAAAGTTCTGTTTTCTTAGTATATTTTCTATCCTTTCAAAAAAAGAGCGACTATTCCCGACACTGGCACACAGACATAGCCCCACGCACATACTTAGTTGCACAATACAATTATATTTTGGTGTCTATGGCTTGAGAGCTGAAAGAAAAACCCTGGATGGGGATTACAATAAATCCGGTTGTGACATTCTGTTTTCTGCTGTACACGATATGGATTGTAGGATACCATGTGGTTGTAGATAAGTACATGTTTCTCAATTATTTCAGTAGGACATTAACCATCCCACGTTCTACTGTTGTACATTCTACTGTCTATGTGCTGCATGTATTTAATTGTATAAGTATATTTTGTATTATTGAATTGCAGAAGTAGTGCAAGAGTAGTTTTGTAAGCCTGCATGTTGTGTAGCGCAGCACTTTGTGTGTGTTTCAGTATTCGTGAGAGTACAATGCACCAGAGAGAGAGAGAGAAGACACTTGTCCCAATGCAAAGCATTTGATGTGATGTGTGATTGTAGGCAGCAGGCATAACGAACAAAATCATTACGTCACACAGCATAAGAGCTATCGTAAAGTTTTCTTTCTGCATGGCACACATTTCTCTCTTATGTGTGTACACTCTCGGTCACACTCTTCTTGCAGCAGAGAGTGTGAGTGACAGACTGGCTTCTTTAAACGTTGCTCCTCTTCCTCTTGGCTTCTTCATTTTAAATAATGGCTTACTTTGTTTCGTATGCTGTGTATTCTAAATTCTGTCTCATTGTCAGACTCATTTTGTGGACTTGGAGTCAATTCAGTTGAATTTTATCGGTAGTCGACAGAAGGAATGCGCCATTCTTGTGACTTTTCATTTGTCTTGTCCATAAAACTTGCTGATTACTTGCTAACAACTTTCCAAATAGAACTGCTTCGAATCAGAATGAGTTCTTGGTTAGAGAATCTTTTACGTTTCCACGTTTTTAACGAATTCTCAAGTAGAAACAAATGAGAATATTCAGCACTTCATTCAGACAACAGAGAGTTATCGTACGAGTACTGTTAATTCACTGAACCTAACAGATCTGATCTTAAGTAAGTATTAAGTATAACAACAACAAGTACATATAGTTCTGTAATCAAGTGCGCCGAGTCAGTTAAACAAGAAATAAAGAGAAACTCTTTTAAGGAAACATCCACTACAATGTAGATACATTTACGTGCATTATTACATTTAAAAGTATCATATAGATATATAGTCCATTGCATTTTCACAGCTTGAGAGTTAGACGTGGATCCGTGGATAAATATAATATATACAGAGAGAGAGAGAGAGAGAGAGAGAGAGCTAGAGAGCTACACTAATGTACTACGTATAAAATAAGAGCGTACGAGAGCATTCAACAATGAGAAACGATATAAGACAGCAGATCTGAAGGTGTTGGCAACATATAAGCAAACGTTCCAAAATGCTAACGTGCTTTCCACATTCCATTCAACGTTCCTCAACTGTTTCCTCTCTACTTTATTACCTTCGCTTGCGTGAGAGTTGTGGGTGAAGATGAGGGCGTCATTCCACCACCACCACCACCACTACCACCACTGTTTGTTGATGGGCTCCCAGTGCTCTCCGTGGTTTCAGTGGTGGAAGCCTCTGCATCCACGTTAATATGTGCTACTGTATGAGGAGAGGAGACTCTCATTCTTTCCCCTGGAGACTGAACTTCTTCCAGATATCCGACAATATTATTGCTTCCTTGATTATCAGCAGAGTCTCCGAGTCCCGATGTAGAGAAACCACTCGTGATTTCCTCCTCGGTGACCTTGAGCTCAGGCAATAAAGAATCTCGCTCTTGTTCATCCTTGTCATCGCCAACTCGGAGGCTTTGTTGTTGTTTAACTGTTTGATTGGTGGCGAATTCCTGAGACTGGCATTCGCAATGGTAACATGGTTAGTTTTTAGCATTGAGTAAGTGAAGGTATATGAAATGAACCCATGTTCAAATGTTTCCTTATGTTTACTGAGAGAAAGACATTTGCTAATAGATGTATTTAGTATATTATGCTGTTTTGTGCCATAGTAGTAGTGCTTGACTGCATTGTATATTATATAGTAGGTATGTAGTTTAAGTTGATGCTAATGTAGTGATTGGAGTGAATGAACTGGACAAGGGAGAGGGCGAGACGGGGAAAGTATTTTGATTGCTTAGCGTAGCGTGTAGTACACGGTCGATGGGGGACCATATTAAAATTCTTTCAGTTCAAAGCGGGTAAAATGTGGAAAACAAATCTCAAATTTCGGTTTTGAAGCCAAAAGTTGGTTCACTGAAGGATTGGGACAGAGGAGCAGGCAGGGAAATCGGATCTATAATTACTGGGCTACCTTTTTGCCCTTAGTGGCAGGCGTTTCTATCTTAGGCGGCTCTGGTTTCTTCCCCGGTTCTGGCTTTCCTGACACTTTCTACAAGACAATGTCAAATGGCAGGTGAACACACGACGGAGATGAGTTTAGAGAGACGACACGATACATATACATACAAATACAGGAATTTGCACAGATTAGCACGATCCTGCAGTCTACACAAGTAATGCATATAAATGACATGGCGGCAATAACGTACACATTACACTTAGCGTAGTTATACAGTACATAGTACATAGAGATCACATTACTAGAGTACAGAGACAGACTAAGACAGTATGGAGGCTACACATGGACTCCACACTACAGGACTATATAGATACACATAGTGTACAAGATACTCGAAGTAGTAGTAGTGGTAGCAGGTCTCTCACGAGTACCACATTATTATATGTACATAGTACTACACAGATACATAGGTTATTGGTAGACATTGTAAATGTGGAGCACTCTAAGCTTGACGGTATTACAATGACTGTAGATGAACAGCCGTGGACAAAAGAAGAGAAAAACAAGACACTCTTCACTTTAGCACTCCCTTCTGCTTTCTCATTCACAATCAGCAATGGATCAGCACACAGTGTGGTGTAGGCTGATAGAGACGCGTTGACTACTACTACGGCTCACTGCTATTTAGTATTCAACCACTACTCTAGGACGTACACAGTAGGTACCACTAATAATAATATTGTTAGAGAGTGAGCACTGAGCACCTACTAATAGAATCATAAAATGGCCAAGCCGCACTAAATGTAACTATTTAAAAGTAGGTTGTGTTCAAAGATACAACTTCTTTGTACTTATTGTTAGACATACATCTCGCTACGTTTGTTGTTTGTTTGTTAGTTTAATCTAATATATTTTGTTTACTTTTCTAGTGAAGGAACACATTGGCTAATGCATACTTTAATATTATACGGATAGCTCAGAAAACCATACAAACGCGGAGAGCTATTTTCTCTCTTCAAATATCATACAAAGCTTTTAAGAGAGAGAGTGACTAGTTCACTTGTCTTCTAAAATACTGTTATTAGTAGACTAATGCCACACCACAACGACTACTACTACCACCACTACTAGAACTCTTAAAATATACCTGCTTCTGTTTATAAGCAGATAGGTGGAAAAGCAAGCCGACAATGAATAGGACACAGTAATAGTAGTAGTAGTAGTCGTAGTAGTAGGAGCTAACGTATATCAATTGGTGGGCCTTCATGAAGAGGCACGTGTGTGGGTACACAACTACTAAATGGCATAAGAGCTCTAATCTAACCGTCTACTGCACAACACAGTTTCTTTAATGTGTTCATAATAGTTCTTAGTCTCTGCCTGACTGTGACTCAGGAAGTACTTTTTTTCTGCAAGTTAGTATCTCAACTCATCTTATCTTTATCTTAACCTCAGAACTATGCATGTAAATGTCACAAAAGTAAATCTGTTCCAAGGTCGTTCCTCATTCTATTTTTGACACAAGAGCCTTCTCCTCACTCACTCATATATATTTCTGTGGTGTGTGTATGTGTGTGTGTGTGTGTGAGAGAGAGAGAGAGTACTCTCTCTCGCTTCCAATGCTGTAGCAGGTTACTGGTGGTGCTGTTGTATGCACTACTTTTTCACTACTGTGGATGTTTTGTTTCCGTTGTGAAAAACACTGTGCTGTGTTTGCCCAAGCATCAGCAGCATCATCATCAGTGAAATGCGCCTACAGTAGTGTGTTTGTTTGTGTGTGCAACAGAGAGACATGAAGTTGTCTTTTGGTTGGACTCTGTTTTGGTCGTCTATTTGTACGTGCTTCTAGAATGAGAATATAGGTACGGATGCATGTCCATGCAATGCACAGAGAAGGTAGAGAAAGAAAGTTCCTCTATCACTTCTACGTTCTTTCTCATTTCAATGACTAATTATTATGATGGATATCGTTTTGGTGGCCGTGCCTGGCTTGGCTTAGCTTCGCGTCGCTTATGTAACATTTCATGAGCTCGCTGAATAAAGTGACAAGAACGACCCAAGTGAGTAGAGATGCAAAAGCAGAGAGCTTCCTTGTCTGACTTTCTGCTCTGACTGTGACAGACAAGAATTGCTTTACTCTCTCACGCTTTTAAGAAGTACAAACTGTTTCATGTAGTGCCAGCCCTTCCTTTGTCAAATGATGAGATGAGAGAGTTTTGCTTGCGATTGTAAAATGACTAATGAATCCCAAAATACCTCTCGTTGTGTCCAGGCATGTGCTTCTACACTATTTTTGCTCATCGTTTGCCCTTTTGCCATTTAAATCGTATGCACAAAAGGGATCTTGTTACCCACACTGGTGTTTTACATGGAATTCGGTCGGTGCAAGCACAAACTTGCACATAGCATGCATTATTGTTGTCTTATTTAAATGTAGAAGACCGGATAAAAAATCGTATGTTACCTTATCATCTGGTTTCTTTTCCGCTGGCTTCTACAATACAAATTAAAACAAAAAAAGACGCCAATTAGTACCACAATAAGAGATCTCACTTCCAACTAAGCGCTACTACTAATTTCTACTAACTAATAGTAAATTTCTACGACTAATTGCTAAGACCAATAACTAACTAACTACATACATAATATGCAAAAAATATCGTGGTAGCATTTGGTTTAATTAAATCAACGTAAAGTCAACATAAATGAATTCGACGTAATTAGCGCTGATTAAATACAACGTTACTACTAAAAGAATAACCCAAGAAACGGAACGTATATGATTAAAACATAACGTGAAATGAATGAGGGAAATGTGCAACAAAAATAAATAAATAAAGGAGTAAATAATTCAAAGAATGTAAACGACTATTGTAGCATGATAATAACACTTAAATAAGTTGGATAATTATCCAGTTTTAGTTCAACTGGGCGGCCACAGCAGCAGGCAAAAAGCAGCAATGAGCCACTAATGATCAATAGTCGAGAAAGGCAGCGAGGTGCATCATCAGCAATAAGAGTAGTCACAATTACATTATCAGTACTTTCGGACATGAATTTTGTTGGGGCATACACAGTAATACTACACACATTGTAATTTCTCTTTAACTACTGTTCTAATTATTTTCGTGGATTTTTCATACATACACAGTGAGGTGGTAGTAAAACTTGCTACATTGTGTGTACAGATCTACAGTCTGTATTTCAATGTAGTAAACTACATGGTACACTGTGGTATCATCATGGTGTGAATGTGGGCAACATTGAAGACTGAAGATGTGCAATGTGGTTGGTGGCTCAATTGCTGATTGTGTCGAATTTCTGGAAAATCTTATTTTTGTCTATGCGATAAGGTCATAGAGATGGATAGATAAGTTAGCAGCTAAATACGAAAAGAGAAAAGGAGTGAATCGAAGAAAGGGAACATTAAAAATAAATAGTCTCATGTCAAGAGTCAAGAATGGGTGGGAAGTCATTGGCTTCGCTTCGTTGAATTCCAGTGGCTAATTTTATTATATGGGTAGATGTGGCTGTCTGTGTAGTAGTTGTTGCTCACATCAGAGGCATAGTGGTTTCACCAGCACTGCATTGCAATGCATATCGGATTACCTGCTCGATTCGACTCTCTTCAGATGTTGTGACTTGGGTTAGACTTTGGCAGAATGTCTTTTTATTACTTACTAGAGAGCAAACCACGGTTTATCGGTAAATATCACAGTATTCTTTATGGGTAGAGACGCTACAGACTTTATGGGTAGGTGTAATAGGACTATGTGCACTCTCAAATCCACGCAATCTATGTGTGTCATATGTACATCTCGCTCTGTGTGTGTGTGTGTGTGCTTGTGCTTGTGTGTATACTTGTATTTACACTTGGAAATAAGGACGAAGAGAGAGAAAGGCAACACACGTACTTTACTATCGAGCAATCGTTAGTTAGTTACGTATGACTGCAATCAACAATTGCTTTAGCATCCAAAGATTTCTGCAATTGCCTAGTATTATCGTCGCTATTGCATTCGTGGCAAGAGGTAAACTGTGTGGCATGAACTGTTGTTTGTAATTACATTAGATGTACACGCATATCAGTTCATATGATTATATATGACTCTGTGTGCATTCCAGTGTGTAAGGCTGCCGTACCACTGTTTAAATACTGCAGTATATATTTTATATATTTTTGAGCATTCGCACACAAGTTGTGCTGCTTTACTGTAACCTGAGGAAGATGTAGAAAGTAAATAGAAACTGAGAGCAAGGCTACAGATTTGTATACATAGTATTAATGGTTGGCCCTTATAAATCTTCGTGTTATTTTATAAATGTTGTGTTATGTTCCATATAATGTTATAGTATATTGTGAAGCAGACTACTACTGTAAGAGTGAAAAACGACAGAAGCGATGTAAGGTACCACTTTCACAAACTACGATCATCCACATCCACTACGTGTCAAGTCAAAGATTCAAACAAGAGTTGTATGCTAGCCAGGATCTTTTCCCTAAATACATCCGATTTTCTCGAAAATTCGTGGAGAAGGCAGAAAACACTTTTAACCTGTGACGGCACTTAAAAAATGGTCATGTCTTCAGGATGGCACGAAGAAAGAAAAAAAAAACTGTTCAGCAGTCCTAGCTTCCACTCTCTCACCAATGAAGACTACTAGTTAAAATATTTACGTACATTTGCAGTTACGACAATCATTCCGCGAAAAATATGAGACAATCGTCAAAAAACTATGTAGTTAGGCAATAACTACAATTCAAATGTGCATCCAAGTCAAGACAGAACTCTTTACTCACTAATCATATAGGTACACTACTTGAAACACAATATCGATAAGTTACATCAAAAGTCAAAACTGCACTAGTAAGAAATAAAAATAAAAATTTGTTGGATCATCAAAAGCAAGGGTGCCCGCCCATACTATAAACATATTGCTTCTAATCGACGGGCAAATGGGAAAAGGAATTGTTGATTCCAGTGATGGAGAAAATTATTGCAAAAAAGACTTCCCAAAGAATGAAAAAATAAATAAAAATGGCTGAAAAATAAGTACAAAAATGTGTTATTGTGAAATACATGAAAAATTTTTTTTTGGCAAAAGTGAGAGTAGTGAGTGTAGGTAATGTACTGTGGTATGCTGATCCACTTTGAGTTCTGGGACTGGGAGTCGCCTGGTTTGTTGTCCTCTCATCTCTACAACACTCTCATCACTCTCATCCTCGTCATCCTCTTCGGATGACTCTTCCTCTGCTGACTCTTCCGATTCCTCGGACTCTGTGAGTTCCGGCAACTCTGGTAGCTAAATGTAAGTACACTTCTAGAGCCTTTACACGTTTAACTTCATTACGATCCCATTCTTTACTAGGTACTACTATCATAGACATAACCCGTAGAGATACACCTACACTATTAGTAGACACTTACCCAGGATTCACTGAATGCGCTTTTTTTTTATTACACACAGACACACCCATTAGTCCCTTTGGAAATACAGTTACTAAATTCATACATGCACGCATACGTTGTGTGTGTATCAATGATGTCGTCTTCAATGTTTCTTTAGTTACGCATAATATACATTAGTTGTATTCACATATGAATGACATTGTGGCTGTGTGGGAGATTTGTTGAACTTTATTTGTATAATTTGCAATGTATCATTAAGGAGAATGTTCTTTAGTACTACATAGTCTAATCCTCGTCACTGGTGAACCTGAGTGTGGCTGTGTGTTAGTGACTGTTCGTGTTTAGTAGTATATAGTAAAGCTACATGTCATATGTTTGACTATCAACTGCGTGGGGCAATGCTAACAAGAACTAGAAAATCACAATTTGTTATTTTATACAAACAAATATTATTATTAGGATTCTCACCTTAACATCCGTCTGTGGCTTTTCCTCCTCAATGATTCTAGGAGTTGTTAGTTCCTCTGTCTTTTTTCCCTGAATCTACTCAAAAATTCACACAACCACTCAGAATGTCAATCTAACACTTGAGAACCGTTTCATCAATCACAAGCGTTTCGATTGACAGTGGAAAACATCACACGTAATGTATAGAAATAAATACTTAAATCTACGTGTATAAGTCATAAAATGAGTAGCAAACGGACAGGAGAGCAAACAGATTAATGAAAAAGAATGAAATTGCAGAGACAACAGAAATACCGTCATGTAGAATGGTGGAACTTACTCCGTTAGCTTGTTGCTTTGTTGCTTTGTCGTCTGCAGGTTTGAGCGTTGGTTTTGCTGCTTCCGGTTCTTTCGTTTTAGGTTTCGGCTCTGGCTCCTTCGTTTTAGGTTTCGGCTCCGGCTCCTTCGTTTTAGGCTCCGGCTCCTTCGTTTTGGGCTTCGGCTCCGGTTCTTTCGTTTTAGGCTTTGGTTCTGGCTCCTTTGGTTTTGGTTTTTCTTCCGGCTCTTTCGCTTTGGCCGCTTTAGTTTCCGGCTCTTTCTTTTTCTCGGGCTCTTTCTTTTTCTCGGGCTCTTTAGCTCCAACTTTGGCTTCAGGCTCCTTAATTGTAGGCTTACTTTCTGGTTCTTTCGGCTTTGTCTCTGATTTTTTTGGCTCAGCCGCTGGCTCTTTCGTTTTAGTCTCTGGTTCTTTGATGGAAGGTTTACGTTCTGTCTCTTTCGGTTTGGCCTCCGGCTTACGTTCTGTTTCCTTTGGTTTAGGTTCCGACTCTTTCAACGAAGGCTTTGGCTCCGGTTCCTTGACTGAAGGTATTTTAGCTTCTGGTTCTTTGGAGGACTTTTCTTCCAGTTTATCGTCTGGTTTAGGCTTTTTCACAGCATCCACAACTTTTGCGGAAGCTGTGTCTTTTTCAGCTTTCTAAGTTCAAACAGTACAAGAACTCTAACACAAGGACAATTGGATTGAAGAAACAGAAAAAGGTGAATTCAAACAAAACACGCTCAATGTGCATCATAAAGAATACTTACCGGCGCATTCTGAGAATGTTTTGAATCAAAATTGAACTTATGTACTAGTTCTAGTCATATCATTACTATTACTCATACTAAACTGATGCAAATTCATTTCACTAAAAGTATATATTACACAACTGTAGTACTAATTTATTCTCCAAACAATTATTCATAAATCGGGTGCGTTCCAGGCATCACTATTCAGCGTAAGCTATAAACTACGTTGTAGTAGTGTGCACTATCCAAACAATAGAAAACAGATTTTCTTACCAAAATTTATACTGTCCTTGAAAGAGAGTCTAAAACTCTGTAGAAAAATACTTGGAGAGAAATTAGGAGAAAAAAAAAGAATTCTCTGTGCAAAACCGGTAGGAATGCATAAGGTAATTTATTTAGTGGGAAAGGAGGACGGTATAGTGAAACGGGACAAGTGCATCAAATCAAAGGTAAAGGACCTCTAAACGGTTTCCAAGAGCCGAGATAAAATAGAATCTAATATAAAAGGTAGACAAAGAGTAAAACAGAGAAATGTAATCGCAGTCTGTGGAATTATCTGATAATATCGTCGTATACGTTTAAGAAGACATAAGTATACGTACTCTTTTAAAATATATCAGTTTAGCCGATTTGTCGTCGTGAGAGTACAGTGGAGCGCAGTACGTGAGTAACGTATGGTAATAATAAAGTGATGTAACGTAACGTAAGGAAGCATCTATTATTAGCCACACGCTCATACTGAGCTGCTTTTTACTCAACTAAATCTAGACGCATTTATCCGCTACCTTTTCTATTCTGTGTTCTCTTCGTTCGCTCTCTCTCTCTCTCTATCTCTTTCTCTTTCTCACCACTAGTGTATTTCTTTCTCGGTTCTCGTGGTAATGCAGTTAAAATGCGACGTGTGAGGGTTCGCCTGCATTCGACTTGAGTTTACAGATGAGACAGATAGGAAAGTCGTGCTTTTAAGTCAGCACACTATTTACTATGTACTGCTACTATAGTAGTGTAATACTCCGATTCCCTGCTCTATTTTGCATGTTTTATATCGTCAGTAGGGATACGAGTGTAACCAGGACGGATACACAACATCCATCGCACATATTTTTGAAGAATCGGGAAAATTTTTCTGAACCAAAATCAGCGAAGGGAAACGACTAGAAAAGATAGGCCAATTATTTAGCACCGCCACACCACACTATATACCTTATCTCTTTGCATAATTCACACTGTCTACTGTGCTGCTCTGCCTAGTTGCTGAATTTGGTTCATACACTAATACTATTACATACTACTACTAATCCACATTCGCACGACTATCTGCAGATTAAGCTGCCACCAGCATATTACATGCAGACCTAAACATGTTTTATCAGCTTACAGAGAGACCTAGGCACATTTGACTTGACTATTGTGAGTTTTAATAAACTTTTGGCTATTGGTTTAGTGTTGCTGGCTAATATTTGTACGTACATTCACATGTACACATGGAAAGATGATGTAGATGGATATTGGAGTGGTGTGGCGGTGGTAAGCTGCTACACAGAGTGCTCCTAAATGCAGTAGGCACATAGTACACACACACACAGTGCTTTATTATTGTCTGTTTGTTTGTAGGAAGAGACATAGACACAGACACTTTGTGCTCTGTGCATCAGAGTTTGCTAGTCTATTATCTTCTTTCTTAATATAAGCATAATTTGTATGGGAGAGACAATCTACTTTTAGAATCTGGCTGTCGGAAACAAGATCGGATCGGTTTATGAGAAGCGCATTGTGTACTTGCGTAACGAAACGAGAGAAAATCTCTAAATGCAAATACAGAGGACAGAGCTAGCCTACTAGTTGACTGCTGCTGCTCCATTCTGCTGTGTTGTGTGTGCGGTACATGTAACGGGTAATGTAGTTCCGGCCTATGAAGTTCTCGTATTGTATAATAGTCTCGCACGAGGTCTGCTGTTTCACTCAGAATCGTGGATGGCAGTGCAGTGCAATATCTAAATTTATCTTTGACTCAAGTCACTCAGTCTATTGTGCCATACTTTCTTACGTACGTTTACTTCACTTCCCCATTACACACAAGCAACGAGAAAGATAGATACCCATGCAAATCTATTTTAATTCGCACTGGTGACTGGCGTCCTGTGTATCTCATCATCTCTTCCTGTGAACTTACTTCACGTTGTACTTACTCTCCGATTCAATTCCTTTCAACATTGTATCTGTTTTTCTCTCACGGAGGCATGGAATCAATTCTAAGTGGAACAAACAAATAGGCGGCAGCACGGGACCGCCTTCCCTAAATCTTTCTGTAACTGTCACTACCGTTGTGCCATCAAACTAAAAATTCTCTTATGACACCGGCAAACCTCCCTTACGTACTCAATCCTGCTACGGCTCCCTCACCACAACTCGTCCGTATATCAAACGAAATTATGGATGCGGACAATCGAAATTATTCACTTTCTTTCTTCTCTCGACTCTTTGCTACTGTCGATCGTCCTATACCTTATAAATAGTACACCCAATGACGGGGTTATTGTCGCAAAATTCTTGTGCTCACATACGGCAAGCAGTAGTAGTAGGAAATAAAACCGATAGTGGGGGGGGGGGGGGGGAAATAAAGGCTTTTCTTGCTTAATGTCAAGACAAATCTCAGTCAGGTGGTCATGGGGAAAACAGGCCAGAGACTCTTTCATTGCACGATCAGGTATATAAGTATATACATACGTATATAAATGCATGACAAGGAATTATAAAGAAATGTAAATAAACAAAAACGGTTACCTTTGTATCATCTGCCTTTTTCTCGGCTGGCTTGTCTTTAGGAGCCTCCTCTTTCTTCTACAAAGAAAGAGTTTCACACAACACTCAAGTAAAAATAAACATAAAGTGTCATCTTTTTTTTTCACTTGGAAATAAATGTCAAGTATTTTGGCCAGGGGGCTAAATAATTGCTCTATTAATTTGTTGTCAACCTACAAAACTAACTAACTATATCTACTTCTAAATTTCTATGAGCAAACATTCCCAGCTAAGTCAGTTAATATACACTGCTCTGTAATAGTACATACATATTTGCATCTAGCTAATAGTCTTACGTAGGCATTACAATCTACAAATGCGCCACAATAAGATCCAAACCAAGAGAACTAAACTATTCTAGTGAACGTTGATGTTGCTGGCTGATGCAGGAAATTATTCGTTTATTCCTCGGCCATATCTTAACACGTTGTTATCTGTAGAGGCTTATTAGACTTGTGAGTTCTAAATTCTTTGACTTTTGTCATTTGTTGGTGTGACTGTTGCGTAGCGAGTTTATGTCTTAATGACAAAGTACTCGAAGGCGACCGTAATCACCCAGTCACGATTTAAAACTCATCAACTGAATTTTTTAACATGCTACTTAAACGTACCTTACGCTCCACAGAACACACGAGTGTTACACTCTACTCACCAGTCAGACTACGTAAGCAATATAGGTTTCTCTCAAGACCTAGCCTACTTACTGTCATTGCAAATCTAGTAGTCTGAAGTAAAAATTGCAGAGATTTGCAGAGACACCTTGAAATAGAGAGTAGCAGCAGCAACCAAATGGCGTATCTACTGCTACACAATATTATTATTATTTTATTAACAAGTAGAATAGGCTAGTACTTGTAACGCCTCCTCTCGAGATCCAACAACGAACAGAAACGTAACATTAATTTTATTTTATGCTGACAACCAACCAGCTTCCTTTAAAATAAAGCACTGATACATGGCCAATCTATGTTTAGTGAACTGCTTAGCAGGTCAATGAAGGAAACAACGTAACATGTTAATCCGACTATGATATTATAGACTGCGCGTAATGCATTAAACTAGGTATCTTATTGTTTAGAAATATTCCTAGAGTTGTTACTCCTCATTTACTTTGATATAATGTGAACGAAGGAATTCTACGCCTTTCCTCTTTTGTTTTCTACCCTAACAATTTGATTCAGTCATTTATCGATTCAAGTGGAACAATACAAATGTTCTTCAGAGAAAGATTAAACTGTGAATGGGAAAAAACCGGAGATTTGACCTACCTTCTCGGGCTCTTTCTTCTTTTCCTCGGGTTTCTTCTCCTCGGGTTTCTTTGGCTCAGGTTTCTTTTCAGGCTCTTTTTTCTTCTCCTCCATCTTTCTTCTCCTCCACCTTCTTCTCCTCCACTTTCTTCTCCTCCACCTTCTTCTCCTCCACTTTCTTCTCCTCCACCTTCTTCTCCTCCACCTTCTTCTCCTCCACCTTCTTTTTTTCTGTTGTAAAAAATTATTATTTAATTACCAATGAAAGACTTCATGCAACATAAATTCCTACGACTGAGCTTTCGATGCCTATTTAACAACCACCTTCAACAGTCACCGTTGCCTCCGATTCGCTTGAGCCGTATTCATTCTTTACTACAATTTTATAACTTCCGGAAACCTCTTTTGTGCACGAAGAGATGACGAGCCGTGCACTCTTTCCGTCAAATGTTATTTTCGTATCCTTTGTCTCTTTGATGGTAGTCGAGTTCCTGAAATAAAAATCACTGAGTAACATGTGTGGTAATTGGTGCATGGTTTCCCTCAATGAAATGACATTCTTTTTACCTTGTCCAAGTTACGGTGGCTTTCTTATCGACAGTAGACAACTCGCAGTACAATTCCACACTTTTGCCTTCCTCTACAGTCTGCTCAACAGTCATAAAATTTGTCATAAAGTATTAATTAAGCGTGTGATAGATTGTTGGACAAAACGGTCACGCAACACTGACTGCAATACCATTTCATATACTTATACGTAGGAGATTATAATACAAATTTCAACTACCGTGGACTTGAGTCCTTGAGCAAACTTTGGGGTCTCTCCTTTCGGTTTCTCTTTTGGCTTCTCCTCTTTCTTTTCCTCCTCCTCTTCTGGGATTTCGCTTACGTCCACACTTTGAGATGTGGACTCCCCCTTCTCATTCTTTGCCACGAATTTATAGGTACCTTTGTCTTCTTTGGTTGCTTGATTGATTTCAAGTTGGATTTTGTATTCTCCCTGTCATCCACGAATAAAATTGTACCAAATTAAATATTGCTCGTAGTCCATAAAATGTGAATGGAAAATGAAGAGAAAGTACCTTTGTCACTTGGGTGACTTTGGTGACTCTGCGTGTGTCCTTCACTACTGTTGCTTCCTTGTACCACAGAACGTCGGGAGGTGCAGCGCAACGAACTGAGCATTCAATTATGATGACACGTTTCCTTTCCACTCTGATGACTCGTGGTCGCTCTTGAATGGCAGGTGCAACTATTTTGTTTTCACACGTTAATCGCAGTGAACAACAATTGTAGTTAACAGTGTGAATGAATTATTGGGAGTAAATTTGAATTCTTACTTTCGATATTAAGAGTTAAATTGGCATTAATTTCTCCGAATTCATTTTTAATGTTGCATTTGTATAGACCACTGTCTTCGGGTTGAGGATCCTGAATGATAAAATACATTTCATTAGCATTCACTAAATTTCATTGAAATCCAATACACACATACATACATTATAATTTAAATGGGAAATAGATAAGCATTCTGTGCACGTACTTTGATTTCATTTCTTAATATATACACTCCTTTCTCTTCTTTAATCGATATTGTATTTTTCGTGCTGGACCTGATCTCGACACTTTCACAAGTCCAGATAAAATTGGGTTTCGGATCTGATTTGACTTTACATTCCATGATGATAAGTTTTCCATTTTGTTCTGAGACGATTCGTGGTTTTTCGGCAAAAGTTGGAGCCTGGCCATCAGCTCCTTCTGGCTCGGCCTCGATATTCAAGTTCAGATTGGCGTTTGACTCTCCGTGATTATTCTGGACGTGACATCTGTAGGTGCCTCCGTCTTTACCTCCAGGTTCCTAATTATACCACCATGGAATTAACACACGACCATCATTCACTATCAATCCATCCACCACTCCTCTCATTAAACCCCATTTCCAACATGATTAATCGTTCTTCCATAACACATTTAGCTTTTGTTGATTTTGACTAGCACCCAATGAACAGATCTTTACATTTCTACACTTCATTGCATTTCTGCCTCTAAATACAATTTTAACTCAATGAATAAATAATAGAACACAGAATGGGTCATCATGTCACACATCCTATCAGCTTTTACAATTTTTCTTTCGTTCTGTGCACAAACATTATCCTTCACCAAGAAATAAACGTCAAAATGTAGTGAGAGATGTAAAAAAAAAGACTTACCTTAATCTCTAGGATGAGATCGAAAACAGTCTCCTCCACAGTCACAGTTTTTATTGTAATCTTGGAGGATTCCTTGACCTGAGTTGTCCCACGGAACCAGCTCACTTCCGGTTTTGGATTTGCTTTGCAACGACATCGCATTGTAATGAGTGTTCCAGTAGCATTTGGTGTGATTTTTGGCTTTTCAATGAAAGTCGGAGCAATGCCACCATCATCTCCACCTTGTCGTAAACATGTAGGAATAAATTTATATGGCACAAAAAAAATACTCATGTTCATCCTGACTCATTCATATTATTATTGAACCAATATTCATGAAGGCTAATGAACATTCGTTTGAGAATCCAATTCGTGAGTAGGTACATTTAAAAACATTTGCAATTACTTTCATTGCACACATAGTACAATACCATACAACAGAGCAAGACCGATATCACAAGGTGCACAAAAATCAAATGACTCTTCAAAATGTCCCAAAAAATCTGATTGAGCCACTACGAGTCATCGGTCTTCAGGAATTCATTAGAAGAGAATGTGTGCATTGCACGTACACAACAGGCAAAAATTTTGTCTCTTTTGACGACATAAGATTGACATCTACTTAAAGGCAGGACAAAGTGTCCTTGTCTTTTAGTACATGAAAGGCATGCCTCTACAGATTGTGATGGTATCTGTGATCTGTAGTGAAAGAGGTGGCTACAAGTAGAGAGCAGAGAGGTATTCCTTTCAAAGTATCTGCAGGAAAACATAAAAAGGATGTCACACCAGAGACACTACATTCATGAACTTTTTCCCGCCCCGGAGATCAGTAACAGAATCTGAATAAAAAATATACAATCGTGCCACAGTCACAATGTCCAACAAAAACAAGGTCACATACATATACGTTTTTAAATTAAAAAAATACAGACAGAGGATTGAAAACGATTCATTGGTTATTAGTGTGTTTACGATCACTTTGAGACGTGTAACATCAAAATGAAAGTCAAAGAGCCAGATAAGTTGTGTACAGTAGAGTATTTATATATATATATATATACAGAGAGAAATCTTTCAGAGGAAGGCTTAAAGGTACAAAGTATACATAAGATATACCAATGCATAACATCGAAATTTAGACAATATGTATAATATTGAGCATACTAGATATATTATTTTATGCTGTTTCGTCGAGGTGTGTGTGTATTTGTTTTCGTGTGTGTGATTCTGCCAATGTATGTTAATAGTGAGAGTTGTACGGACATGCTCTCCACGTCTCTCTCCTTGGGTTACCGTTAAGTGCTTTACGGTTAGCCTTTACAAATGAGAATGTTAAAAACAAATTACAAATAAAAACACGAAAAGGGGAGCCGGGCAGAGAAAACATTCCTAAATACTTTACCCATACATTCATCATCATCACAAAATTAGTTATGGCTGACGAATAATCAGGGGAAGGTACGCAACGAGGTGATGCATTGTAGATGCTAACAAAAGTAAGGAGAGCAGGTTACACTTGGACAGGCAGCTACCTTGGAAGTTGAGAGCAATGTTGGCATTGCTTTCACCGAAAGCATTCACTGCGTTACATCGCCAGTTGCCACCGTCCCCTGTAGTCGGGTTGGCAATCTCTAGACTCAGTAGGTAAGTGTCTTTGCCTGTCTCTTTACGAGACATTTTGATTCGATCGGTAAGGTTTATTGATTTTGGTCCTTGGAACCAAGTGATTTCCGGCAACGGTTGTGCTTCCAGCACACACTCCATCACCAACAGTTCCCCTTGTTGCTTAATTGTTGGCTTCTTGGGAAAGCGGGGGGCTTTGCCTTCAGGAATTCTGAAAAACAAAGTGAATTTCCGATAAATGAGACAAACTCTCAGAGCAGACTTTCACGTGCAAAGTACAATGAGAAAAAATCATCTCCCACAAAGCCCAACTACTAAGATATACAATTGTATCCAAAATAAAGGTTAGTAAATGACACATCCACAGTTAGTTAAATAAAATCTATTTACTGGTGAAAGAAGCGAGAAAGAGGGTGATGAATTAACTTGTTATGAAAACGGAAAACAGAGGAGGAAGTGACGTATATGCTTACTAAATGAAAACAAGGTCCTGTCTTTATCACAAGGTATTAAGTACTTGAGTGTACAAAGGGAAATACGAATATGTTGAAATTATCGTCTCGAGCATGCGTTTAATCTTTATACTGTAGCTTGCATTGCACCGATGTATTTCTAGGAGGCATACTATAATTTCAGTGTTGATTTCATTTGTAATTGCTTCCTCTTTGCTGCCAGTTCTTTTTTTCCACATTTCATGATTTTTTAGTCATTAAATTTAACAACTTTTGGTTGACAGTCAGAATAACCTTGGAATCCTAATTTCGGTTTACCCGATTGGATTTCACGAATTTCACGCATCCTTCCTAGCATTGTACAAGCAAATGATGTATGTGGATGTTTCAACGATGTGAGCTGTAGTGTACACCTAAGTAACATTCGTGGGACGCGTGCGCACCACTGATTACAATAAGTTGAAATTGTGTTGTTATTTGTTGGAAAATTACCATTACTTGTACACCAAACATGAAATGGATTCTTAAAAAATTGAGTTCGGTTCATTCCGGTGGTAAAGCAAACTGTACAAATATATGATGTTGTTGTTACTACTGAGGAGTATCGGGCTGCAAATAAGCTACACGTGCTTCTTTCCCTCTGAACCAAAATGCACATCATAACTTGCATTTGACTTTTTTTTACTTTTGACAGATATTTATACAAAGTAAGAATTTGACACTATCATATTTCTCGGTTTGAGGAGCCAGATTTACAATTCAACTGCAATCAGGGTGTATTTAGAAGAGGAGGAGTCACTTGCTCTCTCCTGAATCTTAAAGTTAGCACAAAAGAATTTGGTAGTAGATAGTATTAGGAGGAAATTTGACATTATTAAAACAATGGGGCGACCCCATCCCCCAATTGAACACATCTGTTTATGCTCCTGATAATTGTTGTGGGGGCTAGTGAACTCTGTTTTGGATCAAAATTATTTTTTACAATGTTAAGGAGGTCTGGGCTGCACTTTTCAAAATTTCGTCATGATCTGATAAACCCCCATGGCAAATTTCCATTGGCCAAGCAATGTTTAAAGATGTGTTGGCAGTGTATGAATACTGAATGCACGTGGAAAATAATCCAAATAGGAGTTGCCCACACAAAATCTCCATAATTGTTACGGATGTTGCGACTCAAGAAATATGCTGGATGATGAATGCTACAGTAGACACATCTTTTGCATTGGAAATTGATGCACATTCTCAAATTGTTACTATTGAACTGCTCTTACGACTCAGAATTCAGTTGGGTGCATTATTGCACGTAAATGCTCCAGAAAAGGTTTATAACGTTTTCGACATCCAAGATAGGAATAGTCTGAAGAAGAAAGTGAAAAAATGCAAGTTGCAATCTGATGCCACCACGAACACAGCAGCGCATTGATACGTGGGAGTAGTTTTTTCTTGAGTTTAGTACATGAATGCACATGAGTTTTGGTAATTGCTGTGTGGCTATTTTTGCAACGCATTTCTACTTCTTTTTGTAATAAAAAGCTTTACCATTTACATATACGGTACAAGCATGCTGACTAATTAAATTACATGCACAAGACAGACACAAACACTCTTACAAAATTGTGGGTAAGCCTCTTTGTTAAAATTGAGCTTTGTAATTCTACTAAATTTTGTGCGTCTGATATATTACGTGGTCTTCAGGTTGAGGGTAGCGGTAGCTTCACCGAGGGAATTTTTAGCCACGGCCTTGTATTCCCCTTCATCTGAGGCTTCTGCACCCGAAATTGACAATCGAGTCATAAAATAAACTTCTTCGCTGCCTTCTCGCGTCAAGGTGGCTTTGTATTTACTACCGGAGACTTTCTTGCCTTGATGGTACCTGCGCAATTGTACAAGAGATAGATGAGCACCAAATTTCATAACTAACTGTTACGTACACTTTTGAAAATGCAAGAGAGATGAAATTAACAAGAAGTGAATTTTTGTACAAGTACATACTACATGAATAAATAGTAGGTAATATCTTTTGATATATGTATAAGTAAGTGAAAGTACCATGTGACGGTTGGTTCTGGTTCGGCCGCTAATCGACATTCAAAGTTGATAGCTCCCGCGTCATCTTGTCTGATGACAGGTCGTTCAGTGAAACTAGGTTTCACCTGCTTACTTCCTGAATCCCCTAAATTGAGGAAGGAACCTACGATCCGAAGGGTTAGTATTGGCATTACTCTTCCACATTCAACATTCAACAACAACAACGAAAGACAAAGTCAAAATTGCGCAGCTTTATCAGTTTCAGTTTACACAAATTCCAAACACACGAATCAAAAGACCTCGAGAGTTTAGCGTCTATTTCTAGTAGTAAATACAAAGTCTATATAGTAGGATTCGTTTCAAGCCTGTTTCTTCATTTGCTTTCTTATTTGAGCAAATGCTTAATTAAAATTCCACTAAAAGTAAAATGTGCATTAAGTGTTGTAAATTATATTGCATTATAGATTTGTTCTACTTGTATATGCACAAATAAACAATTTTCTCTCTTCACTTTCACCACCACCATCATCACTACAAACTGGTGTAAAAATTTATTGAACGTGTCTCACAAACATGCAAAAAATTTGTAGACTAACTCTTTCTTGTTGTGAGCAGTTTTGTCATTGTTGATTCGTGCCCAAGCGAACAGAAATTGTTTGTTCATCCTGGCGGTTAAACTCAAAATTTACAATAAAGAGCTATCGACGGACCGGCTAAAGCACGTGGTTATTATTGCACAGCTACTATAATTATCAATAGTACAGATCAAATACAGATACAATATTATACAGACTCTCCCGTTATTAATAACATGAATTAAAGTCAATTAACTGTCAGAGTGAATGAGCAAGGCAAAACTGAAACTAGAGACGGAAAATGCGACACCGTCCACGTTTCTATTCAGTATGGGCATGTACGAGAGGAATTATTTATCAAAGGTAATTATGTACAGTAGGTACTGAGTACTTAATTAAAAGGCAATGAGTAGACTACAGAAATTAGAGAGAATTATTTTGTGATTGTGTTGGATGTCTGAGTGTGTCAACAATGTGTAAGAAATTTTGTTTCCTTCATAAATATATACATATAGCATATAGATCACAGTTAACGGTGCTGGAAGGCGGGAAATAGTCCAGAGTTTTCTCTGCTGCCGGGTATTACGCGTACGTAGTAGCAATTTATTCAATTCAGCGGGGATTCTATTTAGTACTTTTCATTTTACTCTATTTAAATTGTCAATGGCTAATTGTAAATAAGCACCACTGTTTTACCCAATCGTCCGCATAACTTTCTCTTGGATGTTGTCTAATAATTATAATGTATATTCAGGTTGAATATGACTAAATTTGGTAAGGAGGGACTTACTGTCAAAATTGAGACTAATGGTTGCATTGCTTTCTCCCAGTTCGTTTTTGGCAGTTACTTTGTACTTGCCTGCATCTTCTACTGCCACATTTTTGATCTCTAATGCTGCTATATACTGTCCTCCTTCCTTCTCTAATATTAACTGTAATTTTACATCAATTACACGATTATACATGAAATTTCTTGACAAAATGAAATCAGCATGCCATTCAACAACTAATCACATACTTTATGTCTACTACTGTTTGAAACTTGAGTCCCCTCATGGTACCATGTTACTGAAGGTTTGGGGTCGGCCTTAATTTTACATTCGAAAAGTAATCTACGACCGTCTTCTTCTTGGCGAATTATTGGTTTCTGAGCAAAACTAGGTGCAACCCCGTCAATTTGCCTGAAAAATATTATAGTTTAGTCTCGGAATCACAGCACGTCAACAGCAGCCACTGGTGCGCAATGGGAAAAGGGGTTTTCAGGGGGGAAAATAGTTAATATGATATGGGATTTGGTAACAATTCGTGTACATGAAAATATTATTTGTAGTATACAATAATATTGTGCAAATTATCACTCATTTGCATCTCTATAAAACAATTTGTTGTTTCGGCAAAGTACTAGCAGATGCACTTTGCGGTATGAATGCAACTAGAAAAACCTGTTTCCTACTACGACTTTACTATTTCTGTCAAACATGTCAAATTTAATGACGTACTAGAGTTGGGCGAATCTTAGTCATGTTCAACCAAATGTCAACTTTCCTCCAACTGCATTTGAAAGCGGAAGTAGTCCGCCCACGAATGAAGAACCGAATGCCTTAAATGTTAACATGCTGGGAAAATTTAACGCGTCACACACAAGTAGTTACCAACATCTACCGTTTCCTTCTTATAGTAGTCAAACTGCACCATCATCAATACTCGACGGATTAACAGTTTCACTGTAAATGTTTTTTCATCTCTAGCTGAACACATAATGCATAGATACCTGTGTGTAAGATAATATTGCCAATAGTCAGTACACGCATACACACCAGTGAATAGGTATATTTAATAGCTATATAAAATAAGTTGAAGCACCATATAATTTGTCCTTGCTTGCGCCACAGTGTACATGTGTACAGAAGCTAAAACTCATTTTGTAGGTAATAAAACGATCGAGTCATCTGCATTTTCTGCAAGAACTCAACTTGTGTAAATTGGACAGTATATTATGAGGATGCAATTATGCTAGTTTAACTACACACGCAGTTAGCACATATTGTAAAATGAGTATAGAGACGAGGGGATGCACAGTATAACTTGGCCATAGACAAAGAAAAATATATGGACATGGTGTTGGCATTTCTTTGTTTCATTAAACAATGGTTAAATGTATAGGTGGTTAAATTGTTGAAATATATTTTCTCACTATAAGGGCGATAACAAATATCTGGTGCTTCAGTGATCAATCTAGACAAAGCGTGAGATGCACTTTGCGAATTTATTCTATGGAGGATGCGTGCTCTCATTCACGGTTTATATAGTACGTGCTACATAGGATGCGTTAACACGTACGCCCATATGAATTCTGAAGATTATACACGAAGAAATTCATAAAAGCTGTGTATACGTACACACTGTGCTACACTGTCTGGAAGTGTGTAAACGTCATGAGAGATACCTGCCTATCTGCTGAGTATTACTAATAGTTTTGGGAATGTTTAATAAGCTTGTAGTGAGCTCAAGATGGGACACATCTCTCAGCTGACTGGTACAAGAAGAAAGTACTTTAGAAGTTAAGTGCTATGTCAAGCACTCTTTAGATGTGGTAGCTTTACACAGGATACTTGTGTATAGGTATATTAGATTAGATTGGATCAAGATCAAAAACTTGGAGTGAAAAAGCGGAAAATCGGACAAGTTCTCTCAACAGTATGTACTGTATGCAGTGTGTACAGGATTTACAAGAATTATGTGCCAATCTTTTGCATTTCACTATAGTCAAGTTATTCAGCTGCATATACACAACTACAAATATTACACGGAATTTGCTTTTCATATATAACGCCAGCGTGTAAAATGACAAAGCTGTCCTTCGAAATATTAGCGATAGATAAACTCAAAATGATAGGTCCCAAAATAAACTCGCACTGTATACTTTGACTGTGTGTACATATTTCAAAATTCAAATCATACGAATCTAATATGTATTCAAGTCGTACACCTTTAAAATGTAGGTCAGTTGTTGAAATATTCCAATTCCTATCCAATACCAATCATATTCATTGATTATTGTTTCTACAATAATCAATGATTTGTATTGTTGAAATTCACTCATTCGGTATTGTTTGAGAGCATGATTTGATTTGTCACTCGAAATCATTTACATTCATTATCATTCATTGTCAATTTCCATTCAAGTGTAAAGAGAAAACTCTCTTGTTTTTGATTTCCTTGTATGTACACTAAGGGGACAAACATATTCTTATGAGAACCAGACATTTTTCCAATACTCTGACAAAATATTAAGAAAACACAAGTTTCTGTAGTGATAGTAAAGGGTGAAGGAAAACAAATGTTGACTAACGATTATACTTGTTTAAGAGCTGACAAGATCGACCGTTACAAATGAGACATGCCAATAAGGAGAAGCGATTTAGATTTTTAAACAGTGTTTCCCTCATGTCGCTTTAATTTATGATAGTGTGAAATTGACACAAATCTGCCTAATGCTTCCAAATTATTAATTGATTTTCATGTTCCTTTAAAACCAAGTCTAAATGCAGATATAAAATATTTCAAAATGTATCAAACGATTCGCAGTGTAGAAGTATATTTTTCGGAAAGGCTGGAACAGGGACTAATTGTATTTTTCTTTTATTGAACAACCAAGTTGAAAATGTATGAATTTTTGTACTGAGATCAAAACCAACAACGAAGCAAGTACAAGGGAACTTTTGTTTAGACTAAATTTGCGACATTTTTGGCACATGTCTGAAAAAATGATGAATTCGCTCGCACATGCATACTGACTTGCTCTCATGGTTTTTATTCTGCAGCAGCATGTGTCTGTTCTGTGGGTCTGCCTTCGCCGAAGAGCAGAGCTCGGCAACTCATTCGTAGCAGGCAGCGTGAGTCGAATAACTCTGTTCCTGTCTCACGATAAGGTAGAAATTACTATAGCCATCTTTCTCTAGGAACCACT
>JABASC010000721.1:0-32939 GCA_019776185.1 Plutomurus gul | reverse complement strand
GTGTCAGACCTTGCAATCCAAAGCCTTATTAAAAACTATTAACACGGTGGAGCATAGGGAAAAAACAATGAGAAACGTGTGAACAAGGGCCTTAAAGCTAAAATCGTTATTGCACGTAGATATAAAAGAATTGTAGAAAATTTTAAAAATAAATTATTTAACGTCTAAATACATACAAGTGGAATAGCCAGATGAAAGCCTCTTTCTTTACTTTCTCATCACCAAGTAGAAAATTCAACGTAGACAGCTCCACATTTTGTTGAGTGTTTATTCGCCTTAGGGAGTGAACTCAGTGAACCCGAACTACAAGTCATTTTACATGTTTTCGGCGTAGCCTATTCAACATTTCTGTTCTGAGAAAGCGAGTGCTCCAAGAAAATTGCAGATCTGAGTGTATTGAATTCGTAACGTAAGATGTAAAGCAAAAATGTAGGGATACAGAGATAAAATATTTTGACAATCTTAGCGTCAGGAGCATTGTTGGAGCATGGCTTTCATTTGGAAGTGAATGGTTGTCTTGTCTGCTGCTGCGGTGGCAATTGCTCCTCTCTAAAATACCTAGAAAATAAAGGACATGGGTTGTTTACTGAGACGGTAGTAGTACAAGTCAAGCCTGGTCAGCCACACGTACCGTCTGTACGATGTAATGCGCTAACCCTGTATACCAAATTCCTCGTTACTGTGTAATAGAATCTAATCATGTTGTGTGTCTATGTGTGTTGGTTTTGGCAGTACAAGAGAGGGAAGCTGAAGTCTTCAAACTGAAATCCCAAATGGAGGAAGTGGCCAACAACCTGGATGGTAAAATTGATCGGTGAGTCCTTGATGGAACGCTATGCAATATTGTAAGACACAATGGAATCCCATGTATGGGTACACGTGAACGTAGTCGAGCCTATTTCTCCAGTGACTACTACTCTGTGTTATATTGTGGGCTAGATATGTATGCTTAGAATGTCACACAACTACTACTACAGCATTGCTAACTGTAGACTGCCGAGTCGAGTCAATTGCTTGGGGAAAATGTTTAAGGATTTTCTGCACTGACTCACGAGTGAATTTACTTGCTGCATGTAATATAGCGATGTATGAGAATGTACATAAAAAGTTGGGCATCTATGTGTACAGAGATGCTACTCGATGCTATAGACCGGTGAATTGGTTTCCACACATTTTCATCGTACATTATATATAGTCGTGTATAAAGCGGCATAGGACCTTAAGGTTTTGTACAATCCATGTAAGTAATAATATGTAGACAGTAGTGGCGTGTCACATCTGTTTGGTACTTTTATCCCGTGCTTATATACAAATTCTACTATATGTTACAGTCAGGATACAATATCAGTGGGTTTGATAACTTACTAGTAAGTAAATATACTAACTAATTGGTAATCATCAGTGTGGATACAACCGTACTGGTTAATCTACAAAGTTACTAGCAAGTTTGTATTTGTATCCTTACTAGTAACTTTGTATATTAACTATGTTGATTATTAGTTAGTATATATATTTACCTGTAAGATACCAAAAGTACCGATATTCTATCCTGACTGTAACATTTATACCACATTCATACATAAGGCAGCCACGACCATATATATGTAAAGACTGAGACATTTTCTGACTTGTAAGGTAAACGAGTGGCAGAATGTATTCTGTGTGGTGGTTAATAGCTCCATATTTTCTCTGGGGATCACGCTGTACTGATAGAATGGCAAAGAAACGTCCAGCCGGCCCTGTATTTTCTCTCTTGAAGAACAAGTTTATAGAAATCTCCTTCGTAGCTTCAGTATTTGGCTCTCTTGTCTTGTCTCTCGTGTTCTGAGCTCTGTGCATGTGCACAAGGAGCAAGAAAAGGGCACACCATTAAGTAAAGCTGAGTATTTGAGCTATCTTCTGGACATTAGCTGCCAAAGTAATAAACGTGGGAGCAGTTCTTTGCGAATCGAATCGAATTACCTTGAAATTTGAACTAAGTCGACATTTACAACAGAATGATGTACAAGCGTACACCAGAACACAAGGTTATCACCTTATAGAGCACATTAAGTACTTCAGTGGACTATATATTGCGACACTGTATCCCCTGAGACCATGTTTTCTTTTATGCGAGCTTTAAAAAATAAATACATTGATAAAATTGAATTCTTGCGTTGATTAAGTATTTTTAATAAAATGCCTATCTTATGCAAATATAATATGGCTATTCGGTCTACTCGATGCGAATTCTACTTCAAATCGGTTTCACTTCTAATATTGGGTCAAACAACAGCAGAGTCAAATACAACGAAATGGATTGGGTATTGTTAGATTGCGATTGTACCACAAGACACGTTATTCCATACAGTTGTTCAGGATCTCGTTCATTTTATAGAACCTATCTTGGCGTGACAGTAAAAGACTCTGCGGCGACACGTTACAAGAACCACTGCGAATAAGTATATAGGGATAGCTTGTTACAGCTTGCACATTTCTGTAACGTCAGATGATGGCGAGCTCCTTTGTTTTGAAGATGAAAGCAGACATTTACAAAAAAGTATGTTTCGTTCACACAAGATCAGAGTGAGGCTTTGCTAAAAGAATGGATGTGTGGAAGAATGAGACGGGACAAAATATTGATAAATGTATTGGATGTTGTTTCTGTAGTTGTTTCAGTGGATGCTCAGGTACTATTCGCTGGTTGTTAATTGAATAATTAAATGTGAGTTGTTTATTTCTGTATTGAATCATATTGCAGGTACTTAGTGAAGAATTTGGTAGTGGGGTACTTTTCCACTCCCGGAGACAAAAGGAAGGAAGTTTTGCGAGTCATAGCCACTGTGCTCGATTTCAATAGAGAAGATAGACAAAAGACCGGTCTAGAGTCAACATCCATTTGGCCATTTAAAGTGGATTCTTCTGGAGAAAAACAAGTAAATGCTTCTATTCTCTATTTATGGATGCCCGTCCCTTAAGGCTTTTAGTAAATACTAAATACTAAATATGAATCGTGGTCATGGTCGCGTCAAATATAGTTATGATGTAAAATATTAGTCATCAACATTTGAAGCTCATTTGTGGGATTTCAAATAACAGTACACTTTTTCAGTTTTTGAATAGATGAGGATTCTAGATTCAACTTTAAGTAAACCGTGTCGCATGTCCTTAGAAGGATGTTACTTTTTATTAAATAATCTTAAAGATGAAACTAAACATTAGATTCTAGTTTTCTGTGCCATTTCTTTCGCTTCTTTGACCTACTACGTTTTAAGAACATTATAAGTTTGAAATATATATGAAAGTTGAAGAGTTGGTTTTGTGCTTTGCATGGAAAAGGTTACAAAGTAGATGCTGGGAAAGTTTTGTAGTAGTATTGCTGTTGGTCCCAGTGTGTGAATTAATTAAAACTGGTATTTTTGTACTTTCAGTCCCTCTCAGAAGCCTTCATCCGCTTTTTAGAGACGGAGTCCCAACCAAAAGTTGAGTTAAGGATTTCTGTGGAGGAAATGACTCGGCGGAACTCGAGGGTAAGTTCAGTTAATTTACGCTGAGTCTACGTGAACCGAGAGGTGATGGTGCCGAAAGCATGTAAATTTTATCATTGCTTTACTTACTCCTACTATGTAGTTTTAACTTGTAACCTACCTATCGCCAACCTCCAGACCTCCTCCTGCCTTAACTTTGTTTTAACCAAGATGAGAGAATCTTTTCTTTGTCTTTCCATGTTGTCTGCTCAATGGTAGAGTGCAGAGCCGCAGTTAGACTGTTATATGTATGTTGGTATGCTTCTGACTGCTTCCCCTTTGTTCTTCCATCTCCTCGCTGTCCGTGAACATTGTATTTTCGAATTAGATTCCTAGATTCTCTGTTATGTGCCATGCCAAATGTCAATGAAACTGTTGGAGTGTTTGAATACTAATGAACTAGCGTTAATTCTCATTTCAGTCAAGTGGTTCTTCAACACCGGCAGGATCGACTAATTCTGTCTCAGGAGATTCTCCCGCTCCACGAAATTCAACACCTCCAGCCGGAGTTTCAGAAATGTCTATGTCGCTCCCCGTATTCAATCAGACGGAGAGAAGTAACTCCATTTTGAAAGATGTTCTCAATCCAAGAACGTAGTCTCTTATGTACTCTCCGCAACACAGTCGTCCCAAGTACGGGTGATGATGAATAGAATAGAAGTGACATTTGGAACACGAAGAAGAGGATGACGACAGTTTGGGAGAATGATGTGTCAAGCACAACTATTTTACAATATTCTTCCTACTTTTCTATGATCACGCGGGGACTTTCTGTTTTATTACTGATTAGTTTTGGTTAAGTACAAGCACTAACTACCTGCAGACAATTAATAAGCTTACTTTTGGGAACTGTGTCAATATGTACGTGCTAATGCATTACATTGAATTCCATACTCATGTTCGTTTTCTTTTAGAGCAACTACTGTGTCTCTACATCATCAGCCTACTCAGTATTGTATGTATGTCGCGAGAAATAACATTTTTTAAATGTTAGCGCGACAATTATGAAAAACAAAATGGTGTAAAGCGAAACATTGTAGATTTTTATGTATGTAATATTGTTATCGTGATTCCGAACAATTTGTGTAGATAGCCATGCTAGTAAAACGGTAGCAATGATATTAAAACTATAAGTATAGAAAATGTGCAATAAGGGTGCATAAGAATGTAATTAAAAGTTTTTAAAATGGTAATGGTAACGGTGAGTAGTGCTTGTGAATTTGCTCTATGTAACAAATAACGCAACTGTAACAAAGATAACGCTATCCATATCTCTCTAGTTAGGAAAAATTGGATACATCAAGATTGTATTCAAATTAAGAGTTGATTGATACTTATTAGGTGAATGTGGGCATATATGTTTATTGTTATGTTCTATGTGATAAAAGAAACTATGCAAATGTACGTTGTACATAATCTGATTGTAAAAAAGTTTTGAAAATGTGACTCGTTCGCGAGAAGGCCATCTTCGTGGAGATTGGCTGTGTGTATTATTATTGTACCAATTATTGTACATAAAACACCATTGTTAGTGCTGACAATGCATTAACCAAGGAAAAGTTTACTAAAATTCCGATAATACTTATGAAAACCTGAATACCACTGTTTAATCAAGATATTTTAACGGAATGTAATACTGCGATTTATAGAATGTAGCTAGGAAGCACTATATATGTGAAATACTACGTAATTCGAAATCTATTTTACCGTAAAACTGTGTCGATAAATTATTTATGACTTGAAGAGAGCGATGATTATTTTCTCTTCAGCGTACCTTAATACTTACTGATTACACAGGCTTAAATCGCATTTGGGTTGTAATTGCATTTTGAATCGATATAAAAAGAAATAAATTTGCACAATTTTACGTACGATGTACACATTGGTTCAAATTCGACGGTCGAGGGATCGATCATACAAAATTTATTATATTAATCTTAAGTTTCATAGATTTGGACATGTCGTCGATTTGGCTCTTTGACAAAAACAATATAGGAATTAATTAATTGATTGAATTTAGTGCACAAATGTTTGACTTGTCAACTATTGTGATTTATATTATAGCGTTATACATGGAACAGTGTCTACCTCTGAAATACTTTTATACTCACAACACACAGACCACAATTTCAGAACAATAACTTTGCACTATACTAAATCTGTTTTCATCTTGAATGCGAACACCTATGTGTGTTCTACTCATGATCGTAAATACTTGTATGTTCAGGTGGGACATCGCCCACTGTCCACGTTATTAGGAATTCCACTTCTTAGTAAATCACTTGGCATTAATCTACTATTTTCTATAGGGAAGCATCACATTTAACAGAAGGAATTATACGAATATTACTAATTTCCTAACTTTAATATATATTTTATACCTATTACAATTAGATTCGAGTAGATTTTATGATATTACAAACCATATTCTTTGGTTGTACTCGTTATTATAATATGTAGTATATAGATACAATTCACTGTTACAGTTACTTTCTTTTTAGTGTCTTACATGGTACAACAACAGTTTTTTCTTCTTTTAAACTGGGAGTAAAACATTCGGAATGTTTAGATTATTTTGTGCAGATTACAACGATAAGTATTCATCGTACTCGTTGCTGACAGTACTAAATGAAATATTAGGAATGAAATATTAGATCGTCTTCCACCCAAATTCAGTACAAATCTGCATAACCGATTTGTATAAAAGTATTTGGCTCATTTATGTACATAGATATAGAATACGGTCGCCGATAAATAAGAACAGAAACAGATCTGTTAAATTAATAATTACCATGTAATGAATTATAGTATGCAGTCATGATGGTCAAATAGAGACCTACTTGAAAATCTAGGGAAAGTACTTATCCAGTGTAAGAAAAGCATTCGCCGTAGATTGATGGATAATCTAACAATTTTTGTTTGCACTATGATGAAAAGGTTGAGCGATGAGCACATTTAGTGCTCATCGCTTGGAAAGATAAAAGTCAGACATTAATGCTTCCACTTATCTGTACACATACATATAGGTAAATAGTAGTCTAAAGGAAGAAGTTACACGGGCACGCTGCACTAATACAAATAAATATAGCTAAATATAGGTAGAGCAGGTATACACAAATAACAGTAGGAGAGGGTCCATTTTATGCTTTCGAGAGGCAGATGACTTCATCAAAAAGAATTAAACGGATAAACAGTGGACTGAACTCGTGTCAAGTCAGTTGAACTAAGTATAACGACAGATTTCCCCCATTGGCTTCGAGAGACTAGACAAAGGGAATTAGGAGAGTTGCTTATCAGAACGGCGTAGGCATCGAAGGATCATCTAGTGACTTAAAGGCTTTCCTTCTCGTTAGAACTGTGCAAACACAAACGATAAGCCGTGTGATGCAGAGTCGCGTCGCATCCACTTCACTTCATTTTCTGCGTAGAATGTCATCTGACCACAAAAATGAGACCAGGCCAGCCTGGCGAAGAAGATCAAAGACAAATATTCCTTAAAGCATTCTCTATCCCCTAAGTCACAAACACTATCAACTGAATTAGATAAGACTTATCTGTAAACGATGACTACTTTTGACTCAACATTATTAGTCTTTGTTAGATTAGAAAACACTCGTGTTCTTCTTCTTTTATACAGTACACTTATATATATAAGTACTATGTGATAATAATATAATACAGGTATAGTACATTACCAAATTGCTTAAATCCATAATAATAATATACTCCCAACCCCACAATATGTATTTATATGTATACTAAAAGTCATAAGTCTTACACACATATTTAAAGTCGGTGCAACTAATGCCTAAGGGCAATAAAACCTTTTCCTTTATAATATCCTCTCCCCATCTTTACAACAAGCTAAAACTCTTGACTAACTTTTCTAATTAAAGGGAATTTGTAAGCTGTTGTGCGAACAAATTCCAACAGATTATCTTCAAGAATTCAACAATGCCCCGGAAGGACTGAAAAATCTAGTCCTCACAAATAGCGCTCGTAAATATTTCATTAAAAGAGAGATACACCATTTTAGAATTTAGCTCAAATTATTTCTATCTTAGCGTTAATTAATGATTTGGAAACTGTCCCAAAACAATAAACTTCCATCAAGTAGAGGAATACAAATTTGAGTTTAACATTGTTTTCCCGCTTGAAATCTAGAAATACCGTCTCTTTGTTATCTACACATTAGGAAACTGAATGATGATGATTAGATTGTCATCATCCTGCATCCAAATAGATTAAATGTATGTATTTATGTTAACCTACCTCTTGCGTTCCTTTGTACTCATTATACACGAGTACTACTTAAGATTTAAAGCACATTAAACAGATTGTAACAGTAAGGGACGTAGACACCCACGTAGTGACGACAAATGGTAGAGCAGCGGAGCAGCGTGCCATCTTGACAGTTAGCGAATAGAGAAAGTGTGGAGCAGAAAGGAGTGAGTCCCTGTGTGCATTTAAAGTAGATTGGCTGCCATGAACTGATTGTGTTGAGTTACTTCTACTATCCAGTGATAAGAATAGAATTGACCCGACTCAGCCGACTAGACTCTTCCCCGCTCCAACTCTGCATCCATCTCTGTTTGTGGAGTAGAGAATGGAATACGTAGGAATGTCAGAGCCACCACAAATGTACATACTTATAAATAGTGACGCAATTTTTACAGGGCCGCTGCCGGAATGTGAATTTTCTACTCATGGTAGAATATAGAATTTTGAATTCACAGAATCACTTCAACCTTTTCATACAGACTCTAGAGCAGTAGATGACTACAGAAGTAGACGAAAGGCTTCTTCATGCTAAATATTTTACAACGAAAGTGTTTACATATGGATATAAAGAAGTGGTTCATACGGACGGGAACAATGCTAATGAATACTAGGTTATGTACATATTTTATATGCATTTAGTCAGGAAGGAAGTACCAATCAAATGTTATACTCACGCTACTTCTGCTCCTCCGCTGCTTCAGTCTACAAATATTTACACGTATATAAAGCACAGAGTACACTGAATAAATGTTAAACTAACATCCTTTGTCTACACATAATAATATACACATACTAGATTCATTCAAATAGAAGCCCGCCAAAACAATGTCTAAACGAGGGATGACAATTAGTAATTGACAAGAGCTATAATTATGTTTTTGTTTCCCCTTTTGATTTCTACTATGGAAGTTTACACGTAATGTGATCTGCTCTCACCCCACCTTAATTTCTATTTCTATTAATAACAAAATATATTTTCGGTTAGAAAATAATAATACAGAGTGTTCTCACTGACTGTTGACTTATGGAGTAATCCGATTGTGTACCTGTGTACCAAATTTCATTCACCTCAAATGAATCAGAGGCTTGGGCACAATCGAAAACAGCAGAAGAAGCTACACACAGATCGAGTACGATTTGACGACAAGGCGAAGAGAAAGTGGAGAAAGGAGACCAGATGCTTTCACGTAAGACGATTTGGCTTAAGTTCAACTTTTCTCCTGTGTAGTAGAAAGTCAGCAGTATCAATGCAGATTAAAGAATCTACACGCACAGGTGATGCTGAGTCTGTGAAATACCGAATTGAACCCATTGTGTGTGTGTGTGTGTTAAAGTTTTACTGAGGGGGTTATTAAATGAAAAAAATGTCTGTAGAACATGGCACAATACAATAAGTACAAGTAAAGCTGCTTGAAGATCTGGACTCAGAGTACATTTATACGGAGGCAGCACAGATTAGAGACGACAGATAAATACAACATCACATTTCACACTACACATGACTTACAGTCGAAGGTTCAAAAGCTGTGAGTTTCCCCTTAATAAATAACTTGTGTTGTTTACCGCTGTTTCTTCTCTAGTGTTTGTATTGTACTATAGATATTCTGTTGTAGACAGACAAGACAGTAAGTACAGTTTAGTTCGTTTAGTAGACAGACGTGTCGGATCAGATCAAGGATCGTCGGTAGTTGTTAGTTAGCTAAAATTGGTATGTCGTCGTATCGTTTTTTATTGTTGCTGTTGTTTGTAGTAGTATGTAATAGTTGTAGGAAAGGTAGGGTAAAACTATTAAATTCAGGTCACGTCACACACAAGACAACCAACCAGCTGTGTGCTTTAATATTGCATTGTGTTTGACTTGTATGCATCAGACCACAGGAGACGACGGCGACACAAGACTACCAGTACGTACATAACTACGCAATCGTACAGTACAGATAGTACAGAATGCACACTGACAGTTCACTTTGTAAGAAGATTGAACACTACGTATTTATATAGGATTGTCGTCCCGTTCGATTATACTTAAATACTTGTCGGAAAAAGGAAAAAAGGAGAATGCACGTGGGAACAAAGGAATGAAAGGACACGCTGTTAATTCAATTACGGGGCACAGTTTTTTTTGCAAAGCACGGGATCTGTAGTAGCTAGGATCTAAACGATGAACTTCTTTGTAGCATTTTTCAGACATTTTCATCTTAGGTTACGACGTTTTCAGTTTTTAAAAGGTTTTCCTGAGTCACCCGCCTTGACTTTGCTGCTGTTTCTCGAATCCACCCATCAGGGTTTCGATTATTAGCTTTATGGCTATTTTGTAAATGGTCTCAATGTTATCCGTGTAGCGCTCATCCAGAGTTTGCCTCACTGCCTCCAGGAAAGGCTTCTCTATTTTCTGTAAAAATTTAAAAAATTGTCAAAAGATTATTTGCGAATTCAGTTTATATATTCATATTTGCTGACTCCTCTGCCTTATCTCGTATTTAACTTACTGTCGCACATTTTACCCGATTTCTTTCAAATTTAGAACATATTATAGATGTAGGTAACCTATGCAAACAAGGGTGTTTTCCCCAAATCCGGAAAATAATCATACTACCCGGGTGAAGGTTTTTCAACCGAATCGTCTTAAACTCATTATGCATGCATAGAAGTAGGCTACAAACACAGGTAAAGCATGGCATTGCCAAAATATTTCAAAATTGACAAAATACGAGTAGAACTATTGGGGGTTAAACATGTTACGGCCTAATTCCTACATTTCTCAACCGAGTCGACTGAAACTCTTTAAGCTTACATAGAAACAATCTGCAAACACCATATTGTCAAAATATGTAGAAATACCAGGGTAAAATTATCGGGGTAATACATGTTACCATGTATTACCAGAGGCCACATTTATTGTGAGGAATAAACCTACGTAAATGTTATTGTAGTAGAAATGTATAATCATAAGGATTGCTTGCGTTGTTGTAGCACGTTACGCCACATAAAGTGTGGGGGGAGAGTTGGTCGTGGGCTGACAACCGGAAAATAACGTACAATTAGAATGAATTTCCGGTGGAAACATTTCTACCTTCTTGTTGTGAATGTAAATATGCAGTGTAAGGCCTTGCATGAAAGTACAAGAAGCGAAAGATATTGCAAATAAATAGTAGTAAGTTGGATACTTGCCAAAATGGATAAAAACTGTAACGAAGAAGAGTTGAAGGGAGATACTAATGTTTGTTGAACATTGTTCATAGAGCTTATTCACGGATTGCTACCAACTGTCAAGTTTCCGTACAACTGTCATGTAAAGACTTGGAAACGAATTTCGGGGGTCACAGCCCTACTTTTCTTGTGAGACAAAAGTATCATCCCCTGGCTAAGTGAACATTCGCTGAGGTGTCATGTCATGTACATTCACTCTTTCCATTTTGTATGCAGTTTTTGCTGAAATATTGCTAATGCAATTGCCAACGGAGGAAAGTAGGCACCTTTAAGTGCAATAAAGTTCTGTTCACTTGTATGCTATGTACGCGTATAGTGACAGCTAAACGCGTTCCTTGTATTTCTACTATATTATTAAGTGTTACTCAATTTACGAAAGACTGAGCATGCGTATAGTACAAAGTGCTAACCAGATGCAATTTGAAAAAATGCGTCGCATAATCATAAAATTGATTCATTGGCAGATTTTTATCATCCAAATACTTACGTGATATACCGCTTCCATTGTAACACAAAGAAATGTAGGCAAGTCTATATATGTATCCTTGTGAAAATTCTAATAAATCATATTGGAGTAAAGAATTGATTCCGTGGTTGAAATAGAATAAAACTCGTTGAAGCATAATTTGTACCAGGGAAGTAGGGAGCACCGTATCATCTAATAATATCATATGGTACAAATCGTACAGAATTGTATCAAATATATTATAGACGGCCAAACCTCACTGTGAATTATAAGTTGGCCATCTATGGTCAAGCACAAATTGATTGAAAATAGTGGATTGGCACGCTAGAGTTGGAATTGGTCAAATTAGCCATGCACCGGAATCCCGACGTGTCCATATTTAAACACTATATCCGGAATACAACGATGATTATATTGGCTTTCACCGCTTCTGACAAGTAGTAGTTAGTACCAATAGGTCCAGTCAGAAAAACTTGCTAAGACGACATCCATCCTTAACTTGTACTGTGCTTCAACGTTGCACACAATATCGAGTAATGCATACATACATGCACGATCGATTTTATACTTCACCTCTAATTAATTGTTTAGGAATTCCATTTACCCCAACAACAGACTTTGTGCCTGATTTTATACGAGCCTAGGCGAATATTATTGTGGAGTGACTGAGTGAGTGCCAGCAGTTACGCATAAAAGAATAGAATTGACTCGGTTAATGCAAAACAGTAGAATACACAGCTTAACCAGTCTTTATACGGGATATACTGCGTACGTATTGTTGGTACGCAGTCAGCAACTGTAAAAGGGAAGAGAAAGAATGGTATTTGTTGATACAAGCTTCACATTAGGAATACTGCTATAGAATTCATCAGAACTTGACATGGACATTGAGGGTTTATTGATAAAGCTCTCTGGATTTCTCTGGAATAGGAATCCCGAGGCAAAACCAAGCCAAGACTACACTGAAGAGTAAATTCGACTGTACATGCGGAATCGAGTGAATAAACGCAAAGACAAAGTATGGAATGCTCGCACGAGTTCAAGAAAACTTCAGAAGTATGAAAGAGGAGCGAGAACGCTTGAACTTTGTATAGGAAGGGATGAGGTAGCAGGTACAGCACCAGAAGAGCTGGATGGATATGTATGAATGGGTGTATATAAAATATGTTCTTATCGAATATGTAGATATAGGAAGAAGGCTGCAAACTGGAGTCAGAGTGACGGTCGATACTGATCGAACCAAAAGAAATATACTTACTTTAGGTAAAGTCGACACAACGGTGTATCTGACAAAAGGCTATGACTAAAGTGAAGTGGGCCGTGTGAAAGAATGCTTGAGAGAAAGTTAAAGCTCTCGTTCTTCCTGACTGCTTGTGTTATTTCAGCACGAAGTAAAGTTGAAAGAAAGAAAAGAGGTCTCTTCTCCATTCGATGGTTGGTGTATTATATTCAAGTGTTGGTGTATGCATTCCCGAATAAAAATCTATATTTGTGTACACCATTGTGTATGTATTTAAGAGCCTATTTTCTATTATAGCCTCTGCTTTCTCTAGCCTACTCTTAAAAATTACTGAAGAGCACTACGCCCTCGTCTTCACCACTTAACCTTATACTGTCTCCCTTTGTAATTCCTAATGTATTGTCCCAAGTTGGCTAAAAGTGGTTAAACTTCGATTGGGAGATCTAGGCTCCTCCTGGACCAGCCGATATATAAATTCTTGTTCAAATTCTGTACATAAATGACGTCACAGGCGTCGAGTCCAACTTTCTTCTACTCCAACTGCACGGATAGAAACTAGAAGGTAGCAGAACTAACATTGCTTGAATTACGTAGAAGCAGTACAAGAAGAAAGTGTTTTTCCAGCTTACAATTTGCACAATAACCTTTTAGTAAACCTGCTAATAGTAATATACTACGTAGTATACTTTACTTATGTAATGTTACATAAGTGAAAGTCTGAATTTCTTTAAAAAGTTTCTGTATAATAATAAGTTGTTAAAATACGTGGAAACGATCAGGCAGTCAAATAAAGTTTATTTAGACGCAATAGAAAGTCAGCCCGGAGAAAGTTTTCAATGTACATATTGCAAAGTTCAAAAATAGTAATTTTCAAATGTTGCAATACAAGAAAAGTTCACATTTGATAGCACAAGAAGATGAAGCATGAGATAAATGTTTGTGTGTATAACGCAGGATGTGCCAAAACTTGCAAAATGAAAAATATTTGAATGTGCGTGACTTCTGACACACCCTGTACTACACAGTATTCTGTACTGTCCAAATCTGTATATATATCTATATATCCAGATATAAGTGGAAATATTATGCCGTTCTAATGAAAATTAAAAAGAACTTTGTGTGCCTAATCGAAACGTAAAATTATATAAATATCAAAACATTTCTCATCTACACGTATAATCTTACATTTGAACAAGCGCTCTTTTATTGCATTCATATTTCCATGTTTGTTTTCATCCAGAAATATCTCATGCTTTTGGAAAGCTTTTTTTTTTGTATGGAGTTCAAAAGTATTGCTGATTATTACGTGCCCTCCATGCCAATTCATGTCTATGTGAACCAAAGGAGGAAAATAAATTATATGTTTAGTTGAAAACGTCGGCCCTTTGGATGCAAGTGTCTTATCCGATTAATGCTGTGCGCCAATGGAACTACACTGAAACGGCCTAGGCTAGTCGAGTCACATAAGTTCTGATTCATAGAATTTGCCCCCCCATTAAGGGTATAGTTTACAATTAATCCAACGATCTTCTAGGGAATTTAACTCTGCATCTACCCAGAATCTGGCATCCACTTGCTAAGAATGATAGAAGCACATGCAAAGAAATCTGCAGCAAGCCAAGTCTACCATGCAGAGGTCAGAGCAAAAATCAGTATGTGGAAGAATGTCCAAAAAAATGACTGAAAAAAATCTGGACTATGGATGACAAGACTTTTGTGTCTTGTCACCCGCCTGACATCCCGGGAAGGAAATTTTTCCACGCCAGCAACCTCATAAATGTTAATTAATAGCACAGGGCCAATTCTGTTCACAAATTTCCCAATAGCATCTGGTTGAGCAAGGAATGGATGAAAATGGAAATTTGTCAGTTCCTCACTTTGTGGAGCTGTAACTAAGGGAGGGTTGCACCAAAACGAGTACGGGAAGAGGCGATTTCTTCGGCTCAGTCAACCGTTTCACAATATTGACACGGTTTTGTTCTAGCCCTGAATACTACCTCGAATTTTTCTAACGTTGTGACGCAGTACCCGTACACCAAAAAATGGATTTTGTGCAAGAAAATGCAGCAAAGTATACCACAAATCTAGAACGACTGTTGTGTCATAGAGAATTTTTACAATCTAATAAGGTAAACGTAAAGATAAGCAGAAGAGCGTTAAAGGATTTCATCAGATATGGTCACCAAAGAATCATGAGAAGGTATTATGAACAGTGTGTGCGCAGCACAACGAGCAATCGGCTACAAAGGAGTTAGATAGATCAAATTGCTATTCATTCTGTACTTTGAAACATCCTCTTTCAAATGAAATCTTCGCCAAATGAAAATAACGTTTACTTTCGAAATTACAGCAATTTCAATTTAGTGACTCCGGTTTCGGGACACCCTTTAGTTCCACTTTCTACCACACGTGTATTGATTTTCATTTCACATACACAATTATACGTTGTTGCTGTTTTGTCTCCGTAACTGAAAACTGACTTATTAATGCTTCATAGGATATGCTTTCATGTTTGCTTTTGTTTGATTGCATCCGCGATTTTTATCTTGTCTTTCCTGCAATCCTTTATGTAAAAGCTCATGTCCACAGTCCAGACGCAGGGCATGGCAAATACAAATGTATTCCAAACTAACAAGTGAAGTCTTTCTTCTATGACATGCGGGTTCCTGGAAATGAACCATAAACTTTTCATTTACTGACTCCCGGGCGAATTTTCTATTGTCCTGAATGCTCTTTGCATAAGACGATGACAAAAGTATTAGTGCTAGGCTGAAACTGTTTGCAGCTTATGGATTCGATAATAGAATTTTAATGTAATTTCTGCTCAACATCAACACAAAGAAAGCAATTAAGAAAGTTCAGTCATACGTTCTCTTTGCGTACGATGAAACGTGACGGAAAATCGAAAGCAATGAGGTTTGTTTATTGATTGGATGCGTCTAATAACTTTTAACCAGTACGTGTTCACATATTTGAACAAATGGGAGAACAAACGTAAAGATCACTAAAATTTTAATGGATATTATAATTAGTTACTACTTAATATCCTGCCAACTTTATTGATTTAGGCAAAGCTATTGGAGATTCACAAATATTTAATGTCACATTTGAGTGGCGGAAGTTCACTGAAACATTTTTCTTCTGTTTGAAGAAAAGTGCTTAAGATCACCGTCAGGTTCCCGAACAACTACGATTTCATAGCATTAAGAGGAATTTGACAGTTATATGCGAACAATATTGAATTCATATTATTAGTCGTATTGTTAGTATGTTTCTTGGCCTGACAAAAGAGAAAACTTCGTGGTAACATCTACAATAGTTGAATCATGTGCCCGTTTTATATCCAATCTTCAGCTTCGTGTAATAATTCTGTAACTATAACCCACGCATCGATACATGAAAACAGTCTGATTTATTTCCAGACCTGGCGCTCTGCCAACTGAATGGACGAACGACCAACTGTATGAAGATGTCTTGAAACTTGCCAAAAATGCACACTGATCTGTAGTATGTATAAGAAAGGTTGAACGGAGATCCTATGGCCTTTGATGGTGGAGAAAATGCTTTTGCTTTCAGTATAAGGATGAAAGGTTGTGTCTTAATGGTGACAGCATTCATGCACATACACATATTACATTGATATGTGATGGACATCACTTCACAGGATCACATTATAACATGGCACCAACGATTCCTGACCTCAGCACTTGTGGCAATGCAATATGTAGCAAGCAACTCACTAACAGGCACATCGTGAAAGTCAAAACTGCGTTCGTCAGCCTTTTCCAACCATCAGCTTCGACGGTGACTTCATTAGTGTTACTATGTAACTTTGCATTTTTGAGAAAGGGTGATGGTCGAATTGCAAAGAAGGTAACCATTATTTAATTCAGAAAAATATGTTGAGAGGTAAACTAGTATAAGCATGCTTGGATTAACGCCGTAAAATGGGGGCAATAGTCAGTTCAATCGATGAGGAAGCATCTTCTTTGTCGAACACTTAAATATGTATCATTTCATGCTGCATGAGGTAATTAGTGAATGTTTTATGGAAGCATCTGGAATGCATGTGGAATTTATGGAACAGAACATCCTGTGCATCACTTTTTTAGATGTTTTTTTTGAGATCATTATAAAACCAAAGCCAGTCTGCCGTGTACCAAATGATAGGATGTGTTCAGCAGTTTTAGAGTGTAGACAGAAATAATTTTTCACAAAATTGTAAATTACCTCAACATGAGTAATTATATTTTTTTATTCTATGTTCGATTTCAACTTTTAGAAAAAACACGGTGAAAATCTGCCTGTCCAACGTAAATGCTTTACAGTGGCGAGGGTAGAAACGGTAGACTCAACGGAGCACATTGTTCAATTAAGGTAATTGAATTACGAGTTGCTCACTTCAAACTCAAACAAATTAGGTTGACAGAATCCGAAGGTTGCTTTTATGTAATAGTGTTCAGTGTTCACTGTAGTGTAGACACGGTGTGCAGCATTTACTTCACAGAAATGATGGCTGATGGCAATGTGGTGGTAATGGGTAGATTTATATTTAACTAGAAATCCATATTTTCTCAGACTAAGAGTAAATGAATTACCTAGATATCTAAATCCACTCCGCTGACTGTATCTGTCCATACTTCATTTACTTTCAGTCTCCATGTCCCTACAAGTCATACTAACTAGACAATCCAAAGTTCCTTCACTGCTATAAAATAACATTGCCTATTTGACTTATGTTCTGCTCAACAATAATATCGTGCATTCAATTTTGGAGCATATGTGAAACGGATTAGAGATAATTCCGGATAGATCGGATTTTGATGGCTTTAGTATATCTCCTATCCGACATTCACACACTGTAACTCCATGCACTGTCAGTATTACTGTCTTTTGGAAAATAAACTCAAAATGTTTCACATTCAGTCGTCTAAACGAACCCTGCTTATTGTGAAAGTTCAAATCACAGGAAGGAGCCAATGCGATCAGCAGACAAATTCCGTGTAGACCTTCTGTTCGTAATAAGTGTATAGAATAGTGGAGCTGAGTGATATTATCCGACCTGTTCGCTCTCGCTTCGGTGTCATCTGCAATACAAATAGCTCACTGCTCGACTGACTGTAAATAGGATGGAAATTGATTATGTTACATTTCGCTAACTCTTTGATGCTTGAGAATGTATGGAGAACAGTTTATTATTGCATGTAGGCGGGTATTATTACTCTTTAAGATCTCTAGCTCTCTCTTTAAAAAATTGCTTGATCTTAAAGTGCATCTTAACTTAAAGTGTTGGAGTACTTACTTAAATCACATTCAATTAAGTATTATTATTACTGCTTAAAACCATCTGTAAAAGGGGAAAGCTGAAATCGAGATTCTTTGTAGTTTTCGAGAAATTTCTGCGAATTGGGAATTTCCATTTGATTACATTAGTTTTGTAAATAATTTGATTTGATGGATATATTGGTAAGAGAAAGAAAAGATTCACAGAATAAATCGCATGGATTCTACGGTTATTCCTAGCTACATATTTAGTGTTACATTCAATTAGTTTTTGCAGCTTTAGCTGAAGATGTAGTCATCGCATTTTGCCGACGCAGCTTCCTATTTTCTGCTACTTATCTGCCAAAAGACAAAGATTCTGTTACAACTGCAGCAGTAAGTGAAAGAATCCCCAGGAATAAATCAATTTCTTTCACATCATTGGTTTTCCAATTTCCTATTGGGCTTTTCTTACATCCCACTTAAGTCGAAGTCAGACTACCATTTTTGCTATTATTAGAACACGTGAAGCTAGTCAGACTAGTTCACTCTGCTAATTCTCTGCCACCAAAGCTATTTTGTCCGAAACTATACTATTTCGTAGAAAACACCGACTTCCCTTTAAAACAAGGCAACATCTGAAATATTCTTACAAGTCAATCCCTCCAAAGTAATTACAATAGCTTTCTATGGCTTATTCATCTCCGTTTTAATCAAAAAGCTTTCTCAGTGCCATATAACGTGGTAGGTTAGGTAGTCAGTTATTTAAATAATTTCTCTTGATTTTAAATTTTAAGCTGTCAACGGTCCAAACCACTTGCCTACTACAAACTAACCACGCACAACAAAACGAGATTAGATGTTGTCTCCTGAATGTTATATAAAGTATTTGACCAATTATTTACAAATGTTGCATTATAAGAAACACTTCCTTCAAATTTTGTCTTTATTAGTGGAACTTTGATTTGTTTTATTTGGTGAATTGCCATTTAAATAAATGTTTTCATTAGACACGGAAGAAATTTCAGTTCTTCAAAAAGTTCTTTACACTGAGAAGTGACAAAAGTATTCGATATAAGTATTTGCAATGTTTTCATTCGTAATCAACTAAATTTTTTAACAAAAATTTATATCGCTTCACCATTCCGGCCGATTCGCTGACAGATTAAATTTGAACATCGTTGAGGCTGAAACCAATTTATATATAAACAATATTTATAATTTAATAAATTTAAAGAAATCATGAAAAGGAACAGCAAAAACCAAAAAAAATGGTATTAAGTATGGTTCCATTTAAGAGTAATATTGTATGAGCTTGTCTACCTGTACAAACTGTTATTATATACATATATATATTATGTTAGTGTTTTGTGTAGTAGCTGTACGAACAAAAATACAATCGCAGTCACCTGCTTTAATAAATGTCGACTCGAACGTGAAATTTTGTGAAAAAAATAACAGCAAGCAGAATACTGCTCAGAATATATAGGAACATTGGAATTAGAAGTGCATATTATTCATATGATACTGCAGGGAATACGTTCTGGACAAATAATGTAATTAAAACTACAGGCTGTGATAATTTCATTGTTACAGTAATTTGAGTTTGCTTTTAGCTGTTGCTCCTTTCATATTTCACTTTCCCATGCACAGGCAAAAGCAAATGAATTTCCGCTTGAATTACATTTATGGTCAACTCTACATTCGTAATCAAATGTTCAAATAATCAGAGTAGTCTCGAGCAGCAAAAGGTAATTCACCGTGAATATTTGGAAAGAGAAAGCACATATGAGATTATGCAGACACACGCACAAAATAATCGAAAAGAACAAAGGAAATGGCTGAAAACTTTCCTTTGATCACATCTTACAGGCAAAAGATACAAAATGAGAGGGAGCAAAAGTAGCCAGAGAGTTGTGTCCATAAAAATACACATACGTACGTACCTAGTAGTAATTGGCCACGGTAAATTCACAAAGAAAATATTGTCGTTTTACTGGATTCCCGAAAGAACAAACAACAGCAGGTAGAAAACAGGTTCTGTTCTGATGTGGTTCAATGAGTACCTACCCAAATATCCAACTAAATGGACTGGACTGCATGCACACTGAAATCCAGGCCACCGTCAACAACTTCCAAACACGTTACATTATTTCCTATCCAATATCCTCTGTAGTGGTTTTCCTAGCTCGTGGCTAACTCTATCCACATCTGTGTGTGATTGAGTGGGCGTGTTGTTTGGAAACTGGTCCGTTGTGATCTCCTCTGTAATTTAATGGCGAGTCCTTTGCGTTAATAATAATGCTAATATGAAACGTTTTCACCTTTCAGCCGCACAAAAGGAAACGTAAAACCAACAAAGGGTGATAAGCTTGAAATGTATTTTATTGTCAGTCATCGTCATTAAGGTCAATCTGAAGCAAACACACACGGATTTCACTGGCAATTCATATTATTTACTGGTTATTCTTACTTGTTCGTCAGATTTTTTTCCAATTCAAACTCATGTGTCAGCTTTTCCATGTTATATCATTTAGTTAAGTATTATAGTGGGCTCAGGATATAGTAGTACTACTGGATCTATGCTCTCACTCTGAAATCTCTTCATTGCACAAAGGCATTAATAATTTGGGTGCTATATCTACGACAGAACTCCACTTTGTAGTAATTTAATTTCCTCTCGGCGATAGGAGAGCAAACGAGGTCACTGTAAAACAACCCAACACATTTGCCTCGTACGAATCTGTTGTGACTTGATTGAATTGTTCCTATCCAGCAATGTCAAATTAAATGTTGGAAAGCCAATTCCCTTGTTAATGGACATTGATGGTTTTCTGTGGTCCGCGTAAGAAAAATTGTAAAAAATCCATTTACGTTTAAATAACGTTTTTTCTTGTCGACAGAAATGTACGTGCATCAACCATTACAATAGGTGTACTATAGCGAGTGAAGATGAAAACTCCCCTAATAACCACTATTAAGAGACATACATACTTGCAGAGACTTCGAATGGGAAGATTTCGTTGTAGAGTTTGTGGGCCAAAAAAGAAAATCGCTGTAAAACTCTTAAGTCTTGAAGGAGGCCTGAAGGGAATCATCTATTCTATGCGCTCTATATACTTTGTAATAAGATGGACATGGTGAAGGTAAGTAGGGGAGTCGACTAGACGCAATCCATGTAGTATTCCGGTCTCACTCACAGTTTATTACTGAACGGAACAGCAAAAGAGTGTAGTGCAGCTATCTCATATTGATTAAATGATTAATCATCCATTTCCTTTGAGGAAAACTAGACTGGAACTCCGAAGAGATTCAAGCAAACACAGCCACTGCTCTGCAGAATGGGCTCTGAACAAGCAAAGCAAAGTTAAACCAACAATTTTTCAGCTAAGCTGAACGTACAACACAATATATGCTCTCTCTCTCACAGAGACCCTGCTCTGTATTTCACTGTGAACTTTACAGAAAAGATCTTTGTACGGCGGGCGCGATTTTCCCATCCGTCGTCAGGTCGTCTTTGAGGAATTTCACTTCACAGTGTTCTTCCCAAAAACAGTGAACTGCACAAAGCGAGTACAAAGTTCCACTCTCTTGTAAAGTAAAGACAGAGTAGACTGAACTACAGTAAAATATAGAAGAGCACGTCCCACACTCTGTCTTGTAGTTATGTCACATCCCACCGTGGTCTTTCAAATTTAAACCAAAAGCATCACACAATAAGAGCATTAGGATTCCTATTTTTTCGCACTACTCGTCCTTTGTTTGTTCTTTTACTTATGTAGTACTAAAAGGTACTCCGATGATTGTTCAATTCATCCTTCCTTTTGCACAAACCAATAATAAACAGGAATCCATAAATCTCACAATACTTCCATAAATAGTAACGCTGCTGCAGGACTTTCTTTCTCCTTTTGAAGCCACGTACTTACTTACACACCCTGAATAAGCAAGTTCAATTTTCATGTTTTTATCTTGAATTTTATTTAGTGGATTTTGACCGAAGATTTCTCTCCATCCAAACGTACCTTATACAGTGAACTCGGACTTTGAACTCTCAAAGCAGGAGTAAAAGTCGATAATTTTTCTTTTGGATAAAGATCCTGCATATAACTATAGAGCATTTCTACAGATTGCGCCCCGTCAGCTAACAGTGAGCCTTTTTCACTGTAATGTGAATTCGCATCAGCATGTAATGTTATTGTTTTGTCGGAGAAATAGGGCAGTGGTACCCAAAGAAGGTTCTTTGCCTGGCTCGAATAATAAAATTCCATTAGACCGTACTTACACAGTACATCGTCACCAAAAAAAGGAGCAACAAGCCAAATTGTGCTGTTACAGCGGTGGCAGAGGCTCACTACTCCATTTGTAAAGCACCAGATATCAATGCTGTTTTATTCAGTTCTTTCCTGACAAAACTTTTGCAGCATCGTTGTCGTAATGCTTATACCAGTGGAAACTGTCCTCTGCACTTCCAGTAATATCTGTTGCCTGCGGTAGCACTGTCCGTATGTATTTCCTACAAGTTGTTAGCTTGTGCATTTGTGTGGCAACGGGAGCTAATATCCATCTGTACTAAACTTGTGTATGTCCCTAATGTAGAGATGGCAGAGAACCGAGCCGCAGACATAACCAAGAAGTGAAAGCAACGAACTTTCTTCTTCAATGGGAAAGGGAAAGTATGGAGAGAAACTATTGTAATAACCGGAAAATGTTGGCGCTGAATGTAACAGAGCGTAATTGTAGACAGCCGTAGTAGCACACAGAAAGGCGTAACGCCCTGCCGTCATTGTCTCATTGTTTTGTTGGTGAAAATATCATTTCATTTCAACCTGCATCGTGAAATCTGGAGATACTGCCAGGGAAGAACAGGGGAAATGTAACATCGTGGGCTTACATATTCGCTTGAAGGTCGATCAGAGATATAAACAACAAAAGGAAGAAATGGGCAAATGTTCATCATGTAAATATATGTTCAGTCATCGTAAACACAGAGCTTGCATCTGTATCTGCTCCACTTTGATGCGCTATTTATGTAGTATGTGCTTTATTAAAATGTCATACTTTACGGATATAATAGTAATACAGAAATTTTGACGCTGTCAACAAAAATTGCAAAATTGTTCAATTTAATGAAATATTTTTTCGATACATTGCTGTAGTACGATATTCTGTACGGTACAACATTTGCAATTATTTATAAAGCTTCCCGTGACCCGAATTCAAATTTTGAGGTTCGTCACCTTCTCATTCGAAAGTTTTTGCAATTTCCTCCGAATGCATTCTGTATGTTACGTTCCAACACTCGTTGAATAGATTTGCACAAACATATGCTGTCTACTTTTGTCGTAATATGAAAAATCCAGTTCTTAAATTTAATCAAAGAAATGTTCGCTTTTGATATTTCTTTTGAAAAAAATGTGTTTCTGACTTCTGACCCCTCGGAGAAACACAATTTGTAGCATTAACTGTGATCACGTGTGAAAGGACAGGGGAAAGATCGCTGAAAAAGATGTGTGAGAATAGTAGAAGTGTGTGTACGTACCCAAAAGTATTCTTTCCTAAAGCCTGGAATACGTCGATGCGTAGCTCCAACTTGTTCCAAGAACTGGACGAAAGAGTCTGGATTGTCGAGGGAACGAATGGCGTTGTCTAATGTGTTCATGACCATTGAAGCGTGTTCTGCCAGCTCCAAGCTCTCCTCTTGCTCCTCTTTGGTTCGCAGAGTACGGAACTTTTCAAAAAGGTCCAACAGCTCGACGTGCTCTTCGAACAGCCTGCAAGACGCAATCAGATACAATAGAAATTCAATAGCTCATCCAATAAAACTCTTCCAGATTCTAACGACACAGATCTTGTCACATATATCAACTTTACAAAGTCAAGAACCACGACTTTTCTATCTTTTGAGCCACTTGTCACCATAAAACACTCCTTCTTTTTCTCACACAGCCATCGCGGCGGGTTCGTGGACTCTGGAACGCTACCATATGATCGTGCGCTCTATAAATTCCCACATAACTTATTGCCAGACCGTCAAATCATGTTCACACTAATACTTTCTCCACCGCACACATTATGCTCACATTTCAGTCTACTATGTTACGGTTGAGATAGCGAATTGTTCGACTCAGGTTCTGTACTCCGACACGCTGTCTTCCTTATGAAATCTGCACAAACACAATAGTGAACAGTGACTTTAATGGAATTGACTTGACATGTGAACCTATCTGTAGGTTGAGGCACAGTCAGAACGATATATTACAGTTTATACTGATACTAGAATTAGTTTTTCTTCTTATTTCCCTCCTCCCACTCTAGTTATACGTAGGTACATAATATGTAATATACTTTTTGTCTCTTCTTCAATTTCATATATAGTTAGTCACAAAAGCTAATTTTTAGCATCAGTGAACAGTAGTGGCACAGTCCTAGACATCTACTGTCTCTTCTGGGTCGCTTTCTCTCTACTTATCCGCTAATGAAACTTTCGTTGCAACTTATGTTGACTTCAACTTTCTCCGTCCTGTGATCCCGTCTCTCTCATCTTGGGTGGAACAACTAAAATTGCAACTAAAGCACATCTGAGCCCAAATCCTCTTTAAATGTGTACACAAATACAAGACCACTTTTGCATACTCATCTATGTATTATATACACTGTAATATGTATTAGTAGCAGCAGCATGGTAACATACAGGAGCCAAGAGTACCCTAATGGAGCTTTACGATAACTTAAGCTTCTCCTAATAAACTACAGTATTTATATAGGCTTATATGGTAGTGCCTATTAGTCTCTCTTCTTGTCTTCACGGGAATATCGTGTATATTTTATCGGCGGTTGTGTCAAGATATTAAGTGACAGTTCTTTTACTTCCCACTGCCTCCAGTCGGTTTCCAACGTGCAATTTTCTAGTCCTCCTTTTAGTTCGTGTCCCACTGCAGTATCTTGCTTTTCCCTCACTTTCAAGAATTACTCAATAGAGAAGAATGGCTGTGCTCATTCTGTTTATACTACACTCGATGGTGTTCTTCGGATCTACAAAACCTCGTAACCACGACGTCTTATTTCGTACGTGCTTCATCAGGTAGTATTGTTAAATGCTATAGCAGCATTGCTGTGTAGTATAAAAACCCTTGGTACTATTATTACACTAATAGAAGTTGAAATGTCGTTATTTTCCACCGAATGGATTCAGTCGCGAAGGAAGACAAATAGTCAGATAATCCTTGCTGAATCTGCTACTTTGAAAAACCTTTGACGCGTGCAATGCGTTTAGACCTGCTATTATACTATAGTCAGTCGTCAATGGTACAACGTGCACTTTCAGACAGCGAATAAATAAATCGTAATGGCAGCACGTTTACTCACGTATAGCTAACTGTATTATTATGGTCGTGCTGTATACTTCCACGGAATTTACATTTTAGCTGCATTCCAGTTCGCCTCAACTACTTTCTTTCGTGGGGGTAATAATATTCTTTTATTATAATTTCCGGTTAAAGTAGTACATACACAAGAGGACCCCAGCCAGCCTAAATATTTCAAGTAAGTTATTTCGCGTGAGAAAACGAGAACGGTATTTGTATTCTTTCCCGTCATTCACATATAATTCGTGTAAAGTATGTACTATATTATCTACTGCATATATATCCGCTTATCCTCAGTAGCGGAGCAACTGCAACTGTAATCTCCTACCGAAAGTTTCACTGAAGTTCCCATCTTTGGAATAAATTGCAAGAATCTACCTAAATACATACATTACAGTGGCAAGCGGTTACATGCTACATACTAAGCACTCACATAAACCAGAGAGAGGAAAATTGGACAAACGCTAAGCGTCTTACTAAGTACAACAGCTTACAAGCTACCGAAATAATACAGGGACACAATTTTAAATTGTAAATTAAACATTAGTGACAATTACAAGCCAGCGTGACATAATCGCATCTCGACCGAAACCATTTCTCCCTTCTGTTTCTTAGCGACTTTATAAAGAATTATTTGTGTACTTCATTCACACACTTCCAAGAAGGTTCACAATCGTACCGATGCCATCCAGTTTCTGTACATAGTAGTTATAGTAGCATTGGTCTAATGGGAGTAATCCTTGAATTAACCTGCTGCTCATGTTACCAAATAGACTTCCCTTGTGCGAGCACAAGAACGCATTTGAGTTGCAACGAGCTCGCGCTTTTAGATTCAGAGTCAACGATGAACATGGAAAAGCAAAAAGAGAAAGGGAGAGTTGAGCTCACTCAGTCAACTCCAACTGCTGGGAAATTGGAATCCGTCTCCAGCCGACATTAAAATTGTAAATGTTTTCTAGCTCCGCCCACACCCTCACAGAAGCAAATAACAAATACTGACAATAAAAGCATACCTAACGAGAACAGGAATCTACTTCCAACTACCACCGCTGCATTCTTTCTATTCACAAAATGTACATACATACTAAATACATATGGGCGAGAGAAGAAGAAGAAGAGAGAGAGAGAGCACTAGTTTAAAATACAAAGTCGTTTCAGGCGGTACGTCAACCCAAACGACACTCGCGTCACTTTTGGCTGTCGCGGCCCAGCTATTTGCTACTGGGGAAGAGGACACTCTGCTTTTATATTATTCCTTTTATTTTCTATTCGACTACTGCTGAGTACACAACTGCACTGCACTGGGACCATACGGGAAACCAGCCGAGCATTTATGCATATAAAGATACAGATGTCCTCCACCGAGGACAATGCCAGTGCACACAATAGACAGTTGAGTTAAGTTGAATTTTCTCCTGTTGTGCGCTCTCTGCGTGTGTTCTGCCAATAATGAAACGAAGCAAATAATGTATCGGACTTCCACCTCAATCTTTCCGTCGCTCTCCCAATGGCTTCTCTCTTCCCTTTCATCAGTATCAGCAGCGCGACTAAACGGACCGCAGAACACAAAAGTAGTCAAGCCAAGTCAACAGCGAACGAGAGAGAGAGAAGGAACTAGAGGAGTGAAGAAAGGACGTCGTTGTTGGAAGCGTGCTTTCACCGTGCCATAACATTGCCTCGAGTCTAGCCTCTACCTACCCACCGACGACCAAAAACCAAAAGGAACCCAAGCGTGTTATATTTTCTCATCGATTTTGCAAACCATATCTTATCTATGTAGGCTGTCCTCATTTCTTTGACTAAAGAGTGACTTTCCCCTCTTAGACGCTTACTGTATAGACAAACCACCAAACGAATGGAATGACTCTCAACCCTATAAATACTCACTCATTCATTGTCAGTCAGACAGAAGGCATTGTTTCATCGCAGATACTGGTAGTTACTGCCTAAAAGAGGCTATGGCTGTGAAATAATATTATAAAGCTTCTTCGTGCCTCCAGAGATAAGGTTGAGGACTCATGGGTAATATTATGTGCCTCTAATGCATATAATGACACAGCATGTCCGCATTCGAATTGAACCATTCTAAAGTTGTCGCAACTTAATACCTTTCTCTTGGGCTACTTTCCTTTTAAAGAGCAAGTTTATAGAAATTATACTCATATTTTCACACGCCTATCCATATGTGCCTATGGATGTAATTCTTATATCTCTCACGTGTTTCATAGTTCTCCATTGTGCAACTTTCCTTTTCTTCCTTATAATTCTCTTTGAATAAACATGTTTTGAGTGTGCCTAACTGCTGTGCACACATAATACGTTGTAATTTACCTAGCTATTTGAAAGGGAGGTGGAGGACTCGCAGATATTCTAGGCAAAGTGGAAGCAGAAGAAGTACCTCTATATACTTATCTGTGAGACTTTAAAGGAAAGTAGGGAGTGAGGCAGAGTAGTCCATGTGAGAAAGGTATTTACTTGTGAACGGTAGTAATCTGTCACCGAATTCAATGTAAAGGGAAGGATTGGAGTCACAGGAAAGCTGACGAAAGCAAACCCAATATTTTAATCTAATTCTATTTTACTGCCAAGTCGTTATTTCCGTTATTCGAGGTGCATTCCCATTGTCTTCCCACAACGCTGACGATAAAGCAGCATTTAGTGAGGACCGCTTTCACTAAAGTGAACCTGAGCACCACTAACATCAATTTTGACATAGAGCCACGTAGTACATGTAGTATATGCAAAAATATACCGTTGAATTCGATGTGGGAATTAAGTGACTTACGGAGTAGGCAGTTTATGTTTGTATACCTTACATTCACTGATGGCAATAATCAATCCCAAGGTTGATAATTTTAAATAATGTTTCCATTTTTGCATTTTTAAAACTACATAAATATCTGTAATTATTTACAATATACTATTCAAAGGTATTCCTGTAGTTCACAAGAATTTTAGAAGTATTCCTTCTATTCTTCAAATTTGTACAGCAATTCTCTACCACATTTGTTTTGAACTTTTTTTGAACTTCTCTGAAGTCCATAGAAAAGCGAAGCGAATCCACTGAGAGTGTAATATTTTCACCAGTGAAAGTGTACCTTTGTCAGCTTCAATTTCATTTCTAGTATTGTTTTTAACGCATGCGTTGAGATAAATACATGTACACGTGTGCATGTTGCAATGGTAGTCACGTAGGTAGATGCATTTCTACTTCACTTTAGGTACATTGACTTTGATTTTAATTACGTAATAAGAAGAAAATTGTTGTGCCTGAAAATCCTTTTGGGAATCACTTAATCTCCAACTGTGCTTCTAATATCTACACAGCTCTCGTGAGGCAGCCGACAAGAATGGCTGCATTCAAATCTACACAAAAGAATCTCACTCGTAACTAACAATAAGTACTGAAAAGCACAAGCAAAATACACACACAAATATTTTTACCTCTTCGCCACCATCCAAGACTAAAGACACTTACAAGAGCCCCACATTATCATCTCTACAACAATAAACACATTCTTCCTTTGAAAGCCCCATTCTTTACTGAAACTATGTCAGTCAAAGTCATTTTACATATGAAACTTGATGGGGGAAAGGTAAGTGTGCACAAACTACTATATCTGTATAACTGAAGGTGTAAAATGATCTGTCGACTTGAGAAAACTCTTTCATACATTTTGTTTATGCTAGTAAGAGGGAAATGGGGGCTTTGCATACATTACTACCACTCTGTTAGCTGTGCGAGCCAGGACGCAGGACGCATGCTACACTCAAATCGTCAATCTCTTTAAATCCAACGCTCACTTGACAATTCTAAAAGATAGCTACTTTTTACTCGCAAAACTCGCAGCCTACATGCAGTCGCTGACACAGATCAGCAGCGCAGCAGCAGCACCAGCCTCCGATTTTTGCAGATTCTCCATGCACTACTAGTAAAGACCTTTGAAGAACTAGCATTATTACATTCTGTGCTCACAAACGCCTGCAACTCTCGTAGTAATCCGAAATACCAACAGAACATATAGAAAAACAGAGAACAGCAGCCCACACACTCACCGACTACCCTATAAGCTTCTCAATAGCCTTCTGCTGTCGTCGAAAGCAATGGATCACTATCATAACTTGAAAATGGAATTTTCCTTCATTTACTTAACTTTCACATATAGATACTACATAAATGGAAGCCATTCAACCGCACTCTCGCAAATATGTACTCCTGAGTGGGTACACTGTTCCATTTTTGTATTCGACGTGTTTGAGTAAATATGATTACGAGCACAATGCGCACTGAAAATCTCGGCCGTGCAAATACTCTCCACTCGTATTAAAATCTACCTTACAATGCTCACAAAAGTAGAAAAAACTTACTTTGTAGAATACATCCGTCGATTCAGTGTACTCCTCCCACTTCAAACACTACCATCCACTTCTCGCTACCAACGGAACGTAGAATACATTTCGTACAGGAATTATTTATACAATTTTGCTTGGAATTTATTTTAAAGAAAGTATACATAAAGCACCGTAGGTTATTTTGTAAAGGGGTCAGGTGTATTCGCTCTCTTAGTAGTGAACAGGGGAAAGTCTGGCATATGACGTAATTATTATAACGCCCGTAACACAGACGATCGTTGTGTGAGAAACTAAAGCAATCTATGTAGCAGTGGCCATGTCTTGCCTTCGTCGTTCTTCTCTCCTATGCACAACACAGCACTAATGTACAGAATGTCCCTCGGCAGGAGATTATTTCTTTTTCCGTGGCTTCACTTGCTTTGACTGTATGTACTACACTCTCATCTCTATGAGTTTCTTCACAGCTGCTACAAATTGTGATTCTACAATTATTATACCCCACGTTTGAGCAAATGCTACTGTGTCTCTCTCCCTGGCTAAACAATGTACTGCCTGAATAAAATGACTATTTAACTGTGGATACCTTTCGGTCTGTGTTCTCTAGAAGGCAAAAAGACGACGCTCTGTGCAATTGCTCTAAACTACAGATGTGAGCAGACGACCTCCTACGACAGATCCTACTTCTTTCCCCGTTCTTAATCGTAGAGGAAATAAGAAAAGCGTACGACAGAGCAAAAAAAATTATATGTATATACCTATACATAGAATATATAGCAAAGGCAGGTAGAACGGAGTTACATATGAAAATGCATTTTTCATTTCCTATCTGAAAATGGTGAAATATAAATTTGAGAGTTCCATAGCTAAGCCTTGGAATTTCGGAACCATCATAAAAAACCATATTTCATGCATTGGTGGTTTCTTTTCGGTGTCGCGTCCTTATAGCTAGAACATACAATTTAGTTAACAGATATTACATATGTATATAACGATATTCCAGCTTACCAAAAGGTTTTTTGTCTCACCCCCATGTGCTCTTGTTTCGAATCACAGCCTATGTGTGAGCATGTATTCAATTATTATTTGCGAGAAAGGTGCTTTAAATTAGGTGCACAGAAATTATTTGCCAATTAATGTACAGTTTATGGTGAAATGTCTGAGAGCGTTTCAAATGTGTGTATAAATAGTAGTGCATTCGCTGGTCTTACATTACATAGACAGCCCAACAAGTATATCCAATGTCGAAACTGTATTCGCTTTACAGAAAGTAAACTAAAGCCCTGCTGCCATTTATAACAACAGAGTGAACTGGCGTTTTTATGCCTTTCCGCATATCTCAGTCCCTCATGAAATAAATAGGTTAGCTATTCATGTTATGATGCGGGCATATGTGTTTGGAAGTGAATGTTACATTTTATGTGATTACGTAAGTTTCTGTACGGAGTAAAGGGATTGTTACAATATTTCATGAAGGTACGTGGGTACTTACGGAAAAGGTGGGCTAGTGGTGGTGGTGGTAAGGGTAAGACAGTGGAGAACAGAACTTAAATTGCAGACATCTAATGCCGTCATCCTACGTGGAAGACATCAACTATGAATGATGTATAGCACACAGCTCTTGCTAGTCAATATCGTAGGAAAGCCGAAGGGATTTTCTTAAACAGATTTTTCTTCCTGCTTATAAACTTATAATTTAAGCTGAGCATAAAATTTATAAGGAAATGGCATGCGCATGTAGTAAATGGCAGAGAAAGAATATGGGAAGCAGAGGCATATAAAAGTATGAGTCACGAGCAGTTAAATTGAATTCTGCCCAAGTTATTCTGAGGAACTGAGAGCATTTTCACGGATTTTTCATGCCCCCTTTAAAAATTGATTTGATGAGCATCAAAGTTCAGTATAATATTCTATGTGTGCATATATGTACATACTTACCTATATGTCGAAGTCTGTATTCAAAAGTTTTTTCTAGTCTGCCGACAAGAGTAGGGAATCATTGTTTCTGTTTTACTTTTTATAGCATCTTCATTGCAGCGTAGTGTTGCTCCGTTGCATGTTTAGTACATATGTACATAGGAGATGGATGGGAATATATGACAAACTATCTGGAGAGCACTGTATACATTCCGAAAAGTTCGGAAGTTGAAAACAAAATCCTTGTCTATTGCCGCAGGAAGGAATAGTCGTGTAGCGAGCAAGAGCTCTCTTGTGTGTCACAGAATTTCTATGACTGGCCGTAACTCCCTGATACGAATATGTGTTACAGTAAAACTCATCTAATCAATCCTACAAAAAACTCGGAGATTTTATCGGAGATTTTTTAGTATACTATAAACATAATAAAAATATACATGCAGTATTACTCTGAATGGGAAAATATTGCAGTAGAAACCAATAACAATACCGTAAAATTAGCTGGCTGGAATAATTGAATTTTATTTTGATGTGCATTCGTAAAATGTGACGGGTATGTGTTTCCAACGAAAGCATTGCAAAGGCAAAATAAAAACATAGGTTATACAGGGTGGTGCGAGACTAGCGCTTCTTTCCATAATTTGTAGTATGTTGTGTTTCCCTTATATTTCAGGGTCGTCATATCTATTTATGCTACACTGTATTCTTGTGAGTTAAATCTCCAATTTAATACGATATACGATAACTTGACCGTTCACGAAATAAATTAACCTATTCAAAGCCAAACACGTGTATGCTGTGTACTTCGAAAACTGTTCGAAATACCAAATACACATATGTGTGCACTGTAGCAACCGAGTCTACTTTACCAAATATGTGAATGCTGTGTACTTCGAAAATTATTAATTCCTATACACATATGTATGTCCTTTAGTAACCAATTCTTCGATACCAAATACGTGAGCGCTGTGTATTTATAAAACAAAACATAGGGCCGTATGAATAATCAAGCAAATGCTTTTACTTCAAGTAAAAGGTACCAAACGCATGTTAAAATTGTGTCATAACCATGGAGATTTCAAGTAAAAGCATTTGCTTAATGATTATTCATGGAGGAGTCGTTGCTATACCTATCCTAACCATGAAACGGACCATCTTAGTCAACGTAGAACTCCGCCAATATGCTCTCTAATTCGGATGTAAACACAGATTTTGAAAGATAAGACATAAAACTGTGCTCAAACAACGCTTTTCCATAAAGTGGTAATCGACAGTAAGTCGAGTTCATAATTGTCTATAGTTTCTACTGTTTTTACGTATTAATTTAAAAACATGTTTGA
>JABASC010000720.1:0-32972 GCA_019776185.1 Plutomurus gul | reverse complement strand
TAACAGTAAATAAATCGATCTCTAATGTTTTCTAGTGAGTTGAATGTGGTGAATTGTTTTAGTATATTATTTAGGTGCTTTCAAATAACAGCTTCTCGAAGATCTGAAAACGTCTTCAGAAAAGGTTTGCATGTGGATTCCTTCAATTCATATCTACTGTTATGATAGCCTGAACGGTGTACTCAAGTCAGTCCGCATTGTCTTTTATCGTCTAATCGGGTTGAAAGGAAAATACTACTATATAGACCCGCAAGTGTACATTCACGCAGAATGGGTCCAAAGGTTAAATTTTCCACTTTTGTCCTTTGTTTGTGAATTCCTGTGGGTTGCATTGCCATGTGTGTGTGTGTAGGTACTTTACTTTCAGCAAATTTCTCACACTTTACTCTCTCTTTGAGATTTTTCCCGGTTTTAGTCCTCCGGATCTTAACTGTGGCCATCCTACTACTTCTACTATAGTACACACAGCCATGCCTACTTCTTCTAGCTCTACCAGTGCACGAAGATCCTGATTTAGCATATAGCAGGCTTAGCAGGACTCACAGTTGACATGTCTGCTGATATCGTGCTCTGTGTGACGCTCTGTACTGGTGGTCTTGGTACAAGGTTCATTTCCAAAACTCACCTTTTCCCACATCGATTTGTATGCCTGCCGCGTAGCCTTTTAGTGGAGAGGAGGCGGCAGCCAGGCGACTCTCTCTCTCTCCGTCTCTCTGCAAGATAGCGGGTATTAGTAGCAGAGAGAGAGAGAGAGAGACAGAGAGGCAAAAGTATGTTTTGCCCGGCTGTGCAGATAGGTAGACCGCACTATAATACCATAATCTGTCTTCCTGTATTGCATTAGGAATGGTATAAGGGTTGAGCTGAAACAAGAGTGTGGAGAATTGGATGTCCTGTGTGTGTGTTCTGCCTTTTGCTGCTGTTGCTATCCTAAATACAAGAGTATCTTTGCTGATGGTGGTGGTGGTGGTGGTAGTGGTGGTGCTGTAAAAGTTCGTGGCCTGTCTTGTCGTGTTTTCTCTGTTTGTATACGTTTTCCAGTTGTGCGGAAGACTTTGCAAGAGCGAGCGAGCGAACGAGAGTGAGAGCAAATGAGATGAGACGACAGACAGCAGGTTACCCGGCGACTTTCTGAGCAGCAGATAGCATTTCTGTTTAGTTTGCGTTCTACGTGTGCCTCTCTTTCATGTTGTGTCGCTCGTCGTGTCGTCGTCCTGAACACGCTCTGTCTCTGTGTCTTTCTCTCTCTTTCCTTTCACTTCTGCAGTTGCGTTAGCCCATTACTATTACATTGTTTAGTTTTGCTCTGTACTCATCCTTCAGAGTTGTAGCACTAGAGTCGTACTTTCAACTTTCAGCAATCTTTTCCTTTCCCTTTCACTCTGATATATGTATTTATATTTACATGGCCGCCTGCGTTACGCACACAGTCACACTCTCGGTAATAGAGAATCTGAGAAGTATGTATTCTTCGTTGACATTGGTCTGGATGTGAGTTGACTGACTGTGAGTCAAACAAATGGCATTGTAAGAATCTCTTACTCATGAGGGAGAGACCTTCGTATAGTGTCCAATATCCTGGTTCTCCATCCTGCTTATCCCCACGCTATGACCAGTTTCACTTTCATTTTAGCTCTCGGTTCTAGATTTCACTTTCGCTACACACTACAACATCGTCTGGTTTCATAAATAATTTTCTACTTCTTTGTATTAGAATTGCGTCTATAGTTAATGCCGCGTGAAAGGTACCGTAAGCTCCTACCGTTGAAAGCAAGTTTTTCCTGAAAAAATATATTTCGTGTACTTAAGATACTGTGTAAGAAGGAGGCTGGATGAAGAGGAAGAGAAAAGTTTTTCGTGGAGAAAGTCCGTGCTTTCTCCTACTTATGTACTGAGGGTAGAGCTAGTACTATGTTTAAATGGAAGGCTGCCAATGGAATATTCCCATTTGTAGGATTTTTTTCCCCTACGAAAGCCAAATAATAAAATGAGAATTCATTTCTTTATGTAATGAAAAAAATATATAAATGTATGTAATAGTACGTAATATTTATTAGTTTTGTGTGCACAAAGAATATGGGGAGAGAAATGGGGGCTTAACTGTGTCGATTCGCTTACTCAGTCAGATGATTTTGGCTTCCTTCCCGTCGTCTGCAGGAAAATTCTTGGAAGTGCATTGCCAATCTCTACTGTCATACTACAACTACATACAAGTGTGCACCGTATGCATATATTTATATGTAGGCGTGAATTTGTTGCGTGATGTACTTATTCACCCCACTAAGACTACAAGACTATGAAAACAGGAATGACAGAGTCAAGAAGACTGAGAGGGTAAGAGCGAAGAATAAATTCTTGTGGAATACATAATAAAGCCTTGTGGTTTTTAGTTAAAGTAGTTGGCTTCTCTCTCAGCTCACTCTTACTTATGTGTGACTCTGAGCAACCACCGCAAACACACAGGACTATGCATTACATTGCATTCCATTTTATTTCACTCAAGTTGAGTCCAAGTCCAGTGGACCGACGAACCTAATGTTCGCTTTTGGCCTTCCAAACTAGCATGTTTTTTGTCATGACGAGGGCAAACACTGTTTGTGGAGAATATTAAGTCGAACTAGGAACTGGGGAATAATATGTAATGATTATCTGAAGTCAAGTGAACTATCCATGTCCGCATTCCCCTCTCACTCTGCAATGCAGACTCGTGTTGCGCAATTTAGGGAACGTTTCAATTGTATTTAAAACAAAAAATTACGATTTTATCGCTCTCATGCTGGAAAAATCGCAGTTTTTTCCTCCTCCACCGCCGTAGATAAGAATATAATACAGATATTTGTGGAAAAGCAGGGAAATTCGTAACGAACACGAAGTTTTCTCTGTTTCTATGCTTCTGCTACTTTGTGTTGATTGAATCTTTTGTCTTTCCCACTAGGAATTATATAGAATCCAAATTAATATTGAATTTTATTCAAGTCTGCCATTTTCAATTCCACTGATTGGTGGTGGTGCTTCTAGGTTTTGAATTGAAAATGAGTGAGAGGTAACAATTCTCCCCGGCAGGGTAACTTCGGTTTTCTGTCGTGTTCGCTGCGGATCTCTTGGAAATGGGTTTGCGTAATTGAAGTTCGAAGCTGTCGTTCTGTCTGTCCAACTGTCTCGCAGAGTTGTCACACATCCGACGACTCTTGTGGTAAACTTTGGAAAACAGATACAAGTTTCCGCCTGCATTAACCATTGTATGTGTGTGTGTGTGTTGCGAGGAGGGACGAGACAGAACAGACAGATACCTAATGTTAACTGTGTCCTGTACCAGTGTCTGGCTTTTATCTCGATCGTTGTCTCAGTCGTCCTCTACGAAGACTACTACCACTTTCAAAAAAAGAGACCATCCAGCCAACACTGTGGTAAAATTCGAAGGATATTTTTGCAAATACAGCCTAATAGTTGTAGCAGAGTTTCTGTTGCTCGTCTTCTTTTTCTTCGTGAAAGAGCGTACCTAGCTAATTTTTTCTTCAAAACTATGTACCCGTCTTGCAGCAGCGGTAGTGCCGTCATAGTAGAATCCTAAAGTATTAGTAATAGAAGTAGTAATAGTACTAGTAACCTCTTTGAAAAGTAAAACCACTACGGTAAGTGAAGTGAAGCTCGCCGAGGCTCAAGTTAGATAAGCCATGCGTAAAATACTATTAGGAAAAACTCAAGTCAACTTCAAAGCGTCTACTGCATAACACACAGTACGATGTCCACGTTTTCTTCTACTTCTCTAGAGTCGACGAGGACGACGGAGCAGTTGGAACTTTAGTTGGGTTGACTTGACTTTTCGCAAAATGGAAATCATCTGTTTGTTGTGCAGTGTACACGGAAGGGCAATTCTCTGATAGAACTTTTAACCACTTACATTGTACTACTATGGGGGAAACTTTAACTCGAACCTTTCTTCTCCACTGATCTTCCTCTCCATCGGAAATCTTTTTTTTTCTGCAACCGCTCACCTAGAATGTTTGTATACAGATATACCTGGCCCAATATTTGGATATACTACTTATACATATGTATGCGTATTCTATTCTGTCTCTCTACATATATATTAGCCCTCCCTCTGCAATGGTTAACTTGTACCAACATTGTAGCAGCCATCCTCTACCAATATAAAAAAACACTTCTACGCTTCACTACACTCTCCTTTGCTACTCTATTTGTATTTGTCTGCTCCTTTTGAGCGTCTTACCTTATCCAGGTCTAAAATCAGACACACTTCACACTGACTTCTTCGACAAGCACTGCACTGTGTTGTGCATATACAGTGTGTACATGTCTAAAACACTTTATGTCAGCCAAACTGATCTTGGTACATTTCGTGTGATTTTACTACTAGGTATTTCTGTAATTCTATATAAATGCATACCTATAAATACAATTTGTAAAATGTACTTAAAATTAGTGGACGTACTTAGCGGCCCAGCTGGCTCAGTCTCTATTAAATGAAATGAAATGGAAAGGGATCAAATGAGAGTATGAAAGGTCTTAAAAACCTCCTGTGTACAGAGCCTTATCAGTTCTGTACTAATAGTTGTTGCCTGGTATTTTACTTTAATCCGCGTTTAATTCGCCACGTGAACTGAAGCTGTGAGGATATCCATTGGCAGACATGGGGCCACACAGCGTCATTCTTGATAAGATCGCGAGCGCTCGTCCGTTTGAGTGTTTCATTCATTTTTGTGATATCGTTTACAATGTAATGACTCTGTCCTACTTTCACAAACATGTAATGAGTAGTATGTAGTAGACTACTCTACTATAAGTAGTGGTTGTGGTGCATTACCTTTACTGGGTATCTTCTTTCTATATCTACTTCCATATATTGTGTGTCGGGACTAGTAAACTCACGTCTTGCTTTCTCTTCACTTTACTGCTGCAAATACTTTTTTCCCTTTCTTTTTTGCACTCGACATTTGTTGTTTTCCCTTATTCGGCATTCTCGGAAGAACTAGAAGGATTACTACTTACAAGTACACTATATACATAGATATGTACATATAGTAGTAAGGAATGAATTATACGTACTGACATTATTTGTACAACTTACATAGCGAAGGAAGACAGTGGCGCCTTCCTATCTAAAAAGTCTTAGTTTTAATGTGCATCCAACAGTAGTGACAATTCGTAGAATTACAAGCGATTTCTAATTCAAGTCTGAATGCAGAGAATTGTGGTTGTATTTTGTTTGGCCAATTCTCTGTGAAGGAAAGTTTTATTGCCAGCAGCAAAAAATAGTGACTACGAAAGTTATGCATGGAATGAAAGAGTCACAACTTCACAACATACACTGTAGCAGTGTGTTGTATGTATTATGTATGTAATCCAATAAGTTCCCTTTCTGCCGCCGCATTAAATTCTGGACAGCGTAATGTAAACGGGGAAAAGATATGCGATAGACAGATTGAGAGCTGGGAAACGTATGTAACTGAAGAAGTGCAGCATATACGATTTACGTGAGTGAACAGACGCCGAATCTGATAATAAATTCGACAGATTCGCTGGAACAGTTAACAAACGAGTGCATATCTGCTATGAATGTCAGCTTTCAGCTTTATGGTGGTATTTTAGCTGGACTTGCAGTGCTATACTCCGTCCTTCCTGACTGGCAGGTCAACTTACTTATTGTTGGTGTGGCATTTATTTGTCACCTGTCGCGTTCCCTGTCGAAACGGAATTCAGATTCCGTGAAACGAGATTTTCCAACATAAATATTTTCGTACGTAATGTAACCTACATACATGCATAAATACTTACGTCTTGCGTATCTCTAGACATGTATGTATGACTTTTGCTGATCTTTATATAATACAGCGTGTACGACACCATACTCTCCTTCCAATTTTCTATGCTGTAACAGGGGTTGCTGCAACATCTGCTTACTGTATTGTAACTATTATATATATATAATAGTATATATATATACTATATATTTAAATTAAAAGGTGGTTTGTTTAGTAAATTATAAATACTTATGAAGTAATTTTGATTTCATGAATTTTCATTACTTATTTAATAATAATTAGTGACAAAAGTTGGAATTTAATTTTCGATGTTATTGGAGTTATTATTTGGTTTAATTTCATAACAGATTCTCCGTAGTGAATTCCTTATCACAAATAGGATCGGTCATACGTTTTGCCTTAGATACTTTTACTATTATTACAATCGTATTACATATAGAGGAAAACCAAAAGAGTAGCAATGCGTGTACTTACCGTTTTTTCTTCCCACTGATTCCATCAGCCCGATAATGACCAACGAGAGAAGACGACGCGACGTAGAGTTCTGTGTTATATTTCATTTTAAAAGCATGTCACTGAAAATTGCTCAGGAGATTGTTCCCAATTCCATCACATTCTGCTAAGTGTTTCGATCAGCCCTTCCTCCAAAAGATCTTTGACAGTTCTCTGACACTCCCCACATTTCTTGATAACAAAACGTATTCTCCTACGGATTGACTCAAAGCCATCATTTAGGCTACAACAGTGTGCCTGTCCTGAAAAAGTTCCCTTATGTCCAACACCATTTCGTGGGAAAACCAACTAGATACATAGTACAGTTTGCTAATCGGTTTCTCCACCAAATTGGAACCGATTTCCAGCATAGTACTTACTCGTACATACTCGTGTGTCTGATGATGCCAATAAAATTCACGACAAAATAGTATTTTCGGTTGTGGACAAAGAAGAAACTGGCTACTACTTCTATACGACCACTTACAATGTAAATGCTTGTTTGTGTTCTGTGGATGCGCTTTTATCCTGCATTGCAGCATGACACCGAAATACCATCACAACAACAACATCGAATTCCTATTCCATTCAACTGTTTTTTAGACAGACTCAGAGCTGTTCATATTTTGCCCTTTTCTCCTCTGTGCCAGAGATAAGATTGTTCTGTAGCAGACAAGTCGTCCAATTCCACATGTCAACCCCCTATTTCACTTGAACAGAGTCTGGAAAAGCAAATAAATTTATATTCACAAACTGAACCTCTAGCGATTTGCATTTCGTTTCCATACACAGCACTACTATAAGTACATACCCACACATCGATTCATTCACAATCACTTCGATAGAATTCACATTAATGTATACATGTATGTGCATTATTCACATATATGGAAACGAGCGAGGTAACCCCCTCCATGCATATTTATGGCGTTTACAGACGATTTCATTTGTTGTCTCGCACAAATGCACTCGTACCCCACGCTTCTAGCACTTAAATATTGTATAACATTAGCAAATATGCATACTCGACTAATAAACCGCCGTCATTCTACCTACAATAATATTTTCGACCGCTAGTACGTAATGTACATATTAATAATAAAGTTAGTCGTTTATATTATTCTAATGTGATTCGTTGGTGCGCATACAAGTTGGATAGTTGTGAGAAAGCGAATCAGCATATTTCCCCATTTATGAAACAGAAATATATGCACATAGAATTGTGATGTAATAATACATTTTGGTAGAAAAGGGAAAGTTTGACATTCTGGGAATAATAATAATGTGATTGTTTGTTTGTGGCTTTGCACAGGACTCAGCACTCGACTGTCTGCGATGCCAACGCGAAGGAAAGCCCCATTAGACTACGCCTCGGACAGCGAGGCAATGATGTACACGCCGTCGATGAGATCAGCCGGTTTGTCTCTTCCAGCCTCGACGCGAAGATCTTTGGGCTTATCAAATGGTCGCAGTAATTCATTGCCTAGGGATTTAATCCGAGGTCGAGGCGGGCGTAAACATAATGTCCGCTTTGACAAGAGAGGAGTTCCTTCTGACTTGACTTCGAGTATGGCTGGACGACGAGCTCTGATGTTGGCCTCAGGCATGGACAGTCAAGATGAGAGTGATGGTGCTGTGTCTGCTCCGGAAATGCCTCTTACTCCTCGGCGGGAACGAGGTTAGTCGAACCTTCTTCTTGTCCCTCCATCCACACCCATTAACCACACTCTCTCTATGTGTGTGTGTCTCCATCTCTTACTTTCTCTTTACTGTGTGTTGTCAATATCTGTGCAAGATAATCTTTCATTTCCTACACCGCTAACTTATTAACCGGAAAATTCATCCACACGATGACTTCACATTCACACAAATTACGACACTTTGCACTATTAACATTACTTAGCGGCCCGTTGTAAATGTGCGAATATGAGACTGGCGCTTCTACTTCACAGCCAAATTTATCGTCAGAACCTCGCCACTTTCTTCTAGCAAGTCGTAGTACATACATATTTAGTAGTTCGTATATGCAGATTGGATATTAGTTGGGTCACATAATTTAGTGTGTGCTTAAACATTCCATAAAATATGTATGCAGCAGTCTAGTAGTTTCGGTGAGAAGAAACCGTGAATCAGATAGTGTGTGTTCACATTCACACTACATTTAGTAAGTAGTAGAGCTATATAGAATACATACCTATCTGTGTGTACGGGTGGTAGCTAGTCATTACACTGTACATATATTTACTGTACTCATGCATACTAATATAAAAGCGGAGGACATCCATTAAAATGTGACTATTAGTACTAGAGTGCCGCTGGCACGTATCTAGAATTCTAAATAGAGACTGGGGGAACGGGACTCTCCAATGGAAAATGTGCTGATGAGGTATGTTAATTAAGAGTTTTTGTGGAAGACTGTATTATATCGCTTAGATAGTTTTTTTTTGAGGTTGAATCCGAACAGGTCCTTTTCCTTCTCAAATTACCATTGTAAGTATGCAGGTTATGTAACCCGGTATTATTATTACTTGTTAGTAGTAGTTCCGCTACCACAAAACCCAAATCACCACATCACTTGACTCATATTCTGCGGGCCACTTATTACAACACTACCCTGTTTCCTGCAATAGTTCACAGCATCCTGAATATATTTGCATTCTTACAATTCATCCATATTCAGTTTCTCTCCCCTATTTTATCTATTACACAAATTTTACAACGAAAAACAACAGCCAGGATATCTTTCAGCAGCCGCGGAATGTTTCCACTTTAATTACGTCAGAGAATTCCGCAACTGATTTTGGATTCAAATTGAAGGCACCAATGTATGTTATTAGGATCCTGCCAATAAGTTGTATCGACACTTGCTTTGTTTGCGGTTGTAGTGACACAGCACTTACAGTTCGAAGATTTGTAAGCCATTCGTAGTTATATGTAAGGAAAGTGATATTCCGTGGTATAATAATTTAGTAGGTATTTTACGGTCGGCGCAGGCAACGTAATTTTATTAGTTACCATTAGAGTCTTGCCGTGTCGTGCTAACCAAGCGAGTGAACCTAATGTTATTAAAAGAGGCTGAGCAATGAATGGAATGTTGAAAGTAATTAAAATTTCAAAGATGCTCTGTGTAAAGAGAATGTCCAAGTGCAGCTGGCAACAAGCAGATCGATGTGTAAATACAGTCAGGAGCATCTTCTGACGAATGTACCCAGTGAAAACACTTTTAGACATGAATACTTTGCACTAGTAGCAGAAGTGGTAGGTGCACCTGTACCGTGTAGTAATTTAACATCAGCTACCACTTCCTAGAAATGGAGAGAAATTAAATAGGTGCTGGAATTTTTGGTAAAGTGGATACCTCTGTTGTTGTGGTTGTTGACGTAGTACAATATTCCTAGAAAGTTATTTCGATGAAAGGAAATACTAATTAGATAATTGATTTTCCTTTCACCTTAAACAAGTGAAAGTCTTTGTGTAGCTCTGCCCAGTTTAGATTCAAAGACGAATTCTCCCAGTTTCAGCTCTTCTAAATTCTCTCTCAATGTTTCTGTCTCTCTCTTGTAGATTGCAAAACAAGAACCGACTTTAGTATATCAAAGCAGTAAATAGGTGTGAGGACGAGAGAGAGACAGTGAATCGAATGCGATTCGCGACAACATGGAGCTTAGTTTGAGTTCGTGGAGGAAATTTGATTTTAGAGACATGGAACTTGAGTTAAGGAGTCAAACTTGCAAGTGAACTTGGGAAATTCAACTTTCACTACTACACATACATGGTAAAGAGGACAAAGTTAAAGCAGCTACCCAAAAGTATCATTGGCAGCAGACGTAGCAATACATTGGAAGCAGTGGGTAGTATTCACTTGCCATCCTACATATTACATTAGCTCACACATTACGTTTACAGCAAGGTACTTTCATGTTCATAGTTACTACAATGAATAAAGGCTCTCTGTTCAGAAATGTTGAATGTGATGTTGTTAGTGAAGAGGTTCGAAAATTCCAGTCAAGAGTCTTGGTACATTAATAATCATATTCTTTGACGGGAGAGGAGACAGGAGAGATAGTTCCCTGTTCTTTGGCTATATCCTCCACCTATCACATTCTTACTACCTTCTTCTCTAAGGTCTGTGTTTGTGAGAGTTTTTAAAAGATTTTCTCCGCTGAGCTCTTTCTCACCGCTGGTGTGCCTCCTCCTTGTTACACTTATCAATGAGATGAAATAGAGTGCTGAGCTGACTGGATTTAGTTATGATGGATTTTCCGAGTGGAACGTTAATGGTCTTATAGTCCTCGCTAGCTATATGTATACTTGTAATGTGGACAGAGGCTCGGTAGGATAATATGTGCTCACACGAGAAGAATCCTTAGAATTGTTCACCAGCAGTTCCAACTCGCAGCAGCAACCGAAGGAAAATACTTTTTTACGTACGAGCAGTGCTCCCCAAACAAGAGAACATGTTTTTACATGTAAACAATGTAAAAGAAGCAGCGAGTAAAGAGTTAGATAAATAGGTAGTTGTCGCTTTTTTGGTGGTGGGGGGGGGGGACGTTCCATACGAGAAAAAATAGGGTTGGAGGCTCTGCTGTGGCTGTCGTCGCTGTTTTGAGTATGATGTGACAAGACATGACAAGACATGACACAACAGAACAGAACAATAGATAGACACATAATATACAGATATAAATGGCATGACTGTTCAGGGAGGATACCTTCATCTCCAAGTGTGTTCACATCAGCAGAGTATTCAGCCTGGCTGACCCGTGCCCCTTCCACCAGTGCGATTTACGAGAGACTGAAAACCAACCGAGATTTGGATCTGATTCAGACTCAACGGGCTGCCAAATTCACATTCAGTGCTGAGAACCTCAGTCTCCTTGACAGGGCCAGACACGTAAGTCCCAACAAACTTTCTCCACTCTCTCAACACATTCTAATTCAGTTTGGCACGTTAATTCTTTCATTATTATCACTCAAGGTATACTTTGTATGCTAAAACTAACCAATTTATTCGTATGTTTACGTTTTACGTACCATGTCAACCTTATTATTATATACAAACTCACTTGCTAAGCATTTCCGTTGAATTTACTACAAACACAAATGCTCTGATGCAATCAACCATAAAGTTCCTTGTTGCTCTCTCCTCTATCAACTAACACACACCACAAAATACACCTTCAGTTACTGCAGTGTTCTCTCTGTATCTCTGAATCTGCAACGATATAAAAAAAATTATAATTTTTCTTAAAATGAATATTTATTAAAATCAAAATACAAATATCTTATATGTATAGTAACAATATACAAATATTTATTATTGTTAATTATAAAAAGCACACGAGTATACTGTAGATCTCTATTTTTTTTAAATTTCTCACAATAATTCACAATTCTGTCAGCTCATTGTGAAAGTTTGCTATTCACGCTCACGCCTCCCTACTAACCTAGCCACCACACTGCAAAGCTAAGCGAAATGTACACACACACAATACAACACACTGTAAACTAAGTCAGCTCTAAACGAATTCAATCCATCCCTGGTGAAAACAGAACAAAGCATGAAAGCAACTATTATCACGCCTTTGCGATGCTCTGCCTGGTAATTAATATCTAGCCCCTTTCATTATCTCCAATATACATTCTCTTTTGCTCTCGACACTTCTAAACTGTGTGTGTCTCTCTGCTCTTCTGCTCTCACTTTACTTTTCTCTCGCTCTCCTCTCCGTGTCCTGCACATCCTTAACAATAAGTGTAGATTTGTGAAAGCCGCTCTCTTATGTTAGAATGTCAAAAGCATACAATTCATAGCTTAATGTAATTTATCTGCAGCTTTAGTCATTCTTGCAAACAAACCAATACTATATGGCAGCTTTAGCAAGAATTCTATTAGGAGTACCCCTCTCACCGCACTATATACCTATAGACACTTTCTCTGCTTTATTTTGAGTACCACATGAAATACTACCAGTAATTAGCAGCTCACACTGTTTACCATCCTCATCATCCTCATTCGAAGCTACTTACTCTCTTGCTCAGTGTCTGTGTGCGTCTCTGTGTTCTTATATGTTATAAGTAGAGTATAATAGCTTCTCTCAACGTGAAAGTAATTATCAATGACTTTCTCTCTGTCGACTTTCTCTTTTGTGTCGGAATTCCTGTCTCGTGTACTCTAGTAGTAGTATAAACAGTAGTGGAAAACTTTCAACTGGCCCTGTAATATAAGAAAAGATTTTTCTGTTCCACTATATTTCTCAAGAAATATATGTGTGCATTTAGTAGCCTCGTTGTGTTTTGTGTTATGTTGCTCCCTAATTGTGGCTACAGAATGTTTATTTCTTTTCTGAGATTGCTCTAATCACCAACTAACTCCCTGGCACGAATTCAATCCTCGTATATTTAGTAGCAATTCACTTTGATAAACTGTAGTATATATAGTGACAAGGTACTTGTACTGACAACTCACAGAGCACAGCACTATATAATATAATACTGCACACTAATATTATATCAGCACAGCACAAAATCACAATATTTATCTTATTGCAATATTATTATTATTATTATAACGTAAATAACTGTGAGCACACATATTAAAACGCTATAGCTTATTTAGAAAATTAAATTGAATAGAATCAAAAGAATAATTGATAATTAAAATATTGATTTGTGTTGTGATGATGTTGCTTGATTTTGATTGATCTCCCTGCTGTGCATCTAAATGACATGACCTCTGCACTCTGTCATCACTGCCATGCCCATTCGATTCGATTTCCATCCAAATGCCACTCTTGACTTGATTGTTCGTTCACGAAATCCAAAAACCCAACCAAAAAAACAACCAATGACCGCCCAACCGTCCAACAACTTGACATCATCACATCACCTACTACCTTCACCACATCTTCCATATTGAATTGATCGAATGTGCTACTACTCTTGAAACGACAGCGGACTGAAAGACAAATCAAAATCCTCACTGAGAATCTCGAACGAGAGAATCAGTCGAATTTGACACAGTGGGAAGAAGCACAACAAAAGGTCAGACAAATGACAATGAGAAGGTCCCCAAGCCGCTCAATGAACTACTCTCTTTATAATAACTATAACTATTATGATACCTACTATTAACTAACAACCTATACCTAAACTATACTAACTATAGTACTACTAACTAAAAAAATGCCCTCGTATATAAAAAAAATCATATAATTAATATCATATCAGATTAATGATGATATCACTTAACCTGCTACATACCTGCCTACCTACCTTAAAGATACATGATACTAATATATATCATTACTATAATAAGAGCTACTTATAATTAAAGAGAAAATAATTTACAAAGTCAAGTGCCCAGTGACAAATCAAATCACTAAAGTACATAATTCGTGTCTTTGCCATTTGCCGTATGTGCAGCAGGAGCAGCCTTATTACTCGTACCGCTCACACCTGATGGGATTACCTGGAGGAGACTCGACATTAGCCCGAGCTCTGGCGGGTCGTTCCCCGTCAACATCTTCCGCCTTGGCCGCATTAGGCATCCGAGATCCATCGGCAACTCCATCGGCATCTTCGTTAAAAGAGAGCTTGTCTTCAGATCCTCTGAGAAGATTAGGCATCACGCCGTCCCGCTCTAGAGATCTCATATCATCGTTCACGGCCGCCGGCGGGGTTGGCGGTGACACGAGCGGAAGAACCACTCCCTCATCTTCACTGCTGCACAGAATCTCCGCCGAAAAGGATGAAAATCTGCTACGAAAAGAGATTCTCTCACGAAGTTTAATCGGAAGAGATCTTCTCAGTCGAGAAAGTCTCAAGGAAGAGTTAGAAGACAAGTCAGAGAAGATTGCAGCCCGACTGCAGGCCGTGACGGGCGGTGGCGGCGGAGTTGGCGGAGTGGTGGGTGTGAGCCCGACGGTTTCAAGTCGACACGGTCATGGTCATGGGACGTCGTCACGAGACAGCAGCACAACAGGTTCTACGGGCACGGGTGACTCCCGTCTCAAGCTCTTGACCATCAACCCGTCCGAATTCTTACGGTACAAAATCGAGCGGCCGTCGTCCGCCACCAGTGACATAGGAGGCGGCGGCAGTGGTCACACAGGTGCTATCATCGGCCACTCTGGCATTCTGCGTGTACACCTTCTAGCAGGCAGGGCCCTGCGCTCCACAGTGAGAAACACGGACCAGTCTGTGCGTACTCGAGATTTGTACTGTGTGCTCGAATGTGACCGTGTGCACAAGGCACGAACAGTCGTGTGCACCGGTGATCAGAATTTCGATTGGGATGAGATTTTCGAACTGGACCTCGTCAGCAACAAGGAGCTAGACTTTCTCATTTACTCGTGGGACCCTCAACTACGGCATCGGTTGTGCTACAAAGGCTCCGTCAATCTGATTCAAGTGCTGAGTGAGAATCCGGGCGCCATGTTCCATCAGTTAGCCATTAAAGTGGAGCCCAGAGGCACTCTGTACGTCAAATTAAAGCACACACCACCACAAGAGGCATTCAAGAGGGAACTGAAGCCGACCGGCCTGTTCGGCGCTGACTTGGCTCAGATCGTAATGAGAGAGGACTCGGGACTTAATGTCCCACTTATTGTTCAACGGTGCATCGAGGAAATCGAGAGGCGGGGCTTGGACATCATTGGACTTTATCGACTCTGTGGCTCTGCAACGAAGAAACAAACGCTCAGGGAGGCTTTCGAGAGGAATCCAAGAGGTGTGGATTTGTCGGCGGAAAACGTTCCGGATATTAATGTCATCGCCGGTTAGTTCTCACACTTGTTTTCAAACCAGTTTTAAATTCAATGTTTTCAGCTATGTCTCGCTCTCCGCTCATTCACGTCTCCCTACTTGCTGCTAATTCACAATTTAGCCCAACAGAAAGGAAAAGCTACTATGGTACACTTATTAAGTAGTTTAGAGTATAGAAATTATAGTCCTTCTAGTAGCTGATTATTATAGCAGCTTTGTTGTTTCATGTCCTAGTCCCTAGTCTTTCTTTTCAACTTCATGGGCGCCACTGCGCCTCCACTACATACACACAGTTCACAACTCAGTCAGTTAGCCTTCAATTGTGTTCTACAACAAAGAAATTATGCTGTCCGTTGTCTTGACTTGATTCTTGTTTTCCTCCCTTCCTTTGTTTCCCTTCTTCTTTCACTTTCCGCTCCATTGATTCTTGTCTTTGACTTTATATTTTTTTTCGAATTAGCTTTCTTCTTCAGCAAGTCTGACTACGAACCTTTATAACTGCTCTGTGTATAGTAATTGTAAGTGCACGAAACCTCAATAGCCAATATAAGCAAAAGCAGGTTTCCCGTGTTTGCAATAGCTCGAATTCACACAAACACACTCAATATAGTTATAGTATATAGTATATAGTAGAAAAAGTGTAGCTACTATAAGGCTACTGCTACTATGTATTATTGTTGAAGTCTCGTGAAGTTTACCTACAGATAATATCTTTGTGCTTTACCTTCCTTACTGTTACTACTACCTATAACACGCATTCAGTCAACTGACCTGCGAGAGTCAGGAATTTTTTCTCCAAGTCAAGTCAACCTTTCTCTCTCTTGCCTTTTCCCATCCAAAAGGAAAACCACAATCGTCGTACAAGTCAAGTCAACTCTCAACGAATCAATAAAGTCAACCGAAATTATAGTCTGTGTGTCTGTCTTTGTGGTAAAAGAAATTAGTACTACTTGTTTTTTACTCGATAAGATTTTCCTTTCCTTCAGCAGCGGCAGCAGCAAATTGCAATACAATACAAACAAGTTACTCAGTGGGGAAAGTGGAGAAAGCTATTAGCAGTAGAACGTTTTCGCTTCTCTAAGTATATTTATTAAATACAGTAAAAAGTCCATAGAAATTATAGTTACCTCATACAATACAAACACTACCAGCATCGTAGATGTTGTTCTGATAAATGTATACCTTTTTCTTTTATGAATGTGGCGTACCCGCCTTTCGACCCATTTTCCTTTCTCTTCTGGCCACTTTGTTGTTTTTCACAAAACTCTCTCAGTAAAGTACCATTCAATGGTTCACTGTTAAACTGTGCTACTCCATCAGTGGATCAGTCAGCAAGCACTCTTTAAGCTAGTTGCTGGCTGAAAGGGTAAACTGAGTGAGTGGTCTTGCCCACCAAGATGAAAAACAATCAAAGAAATATTTTTTTATACTTTTATTTACTTTCTACACTACTAATTCATAATTCAAACAACCTCAAATCGTAAATGTATCAAACGAAATTATGTAGCATGAGAGAGAGAAAAAAAATTGGTCATTTATATTTACAGTTATTATTATTGTGGCTACATATTCTATGAGCGAGTGAAATAAATTCTCATTTAGTGTAAGCAAAAGTGCAAATAAATGTCAAACACGAGGAAATTATAAGCTGGCTGTGTAAATACGGTAACAGGAACAGTGATAGACGAGCACACGACTCTCTTTCACTCTGTATATACAGATGTAGAATTTATTTTTTTCACAAGCTCACCAGTAGCAATCGAGTATCAACTTTTGACAGCGAACTTGTTAGTGGTAGTAAATGTACACGGGTTGAACTGCATAATAGATGTGCTTTCACTGGTAGCTGGTAAATTGAAGCTGTACTACAGCAGTTGGTAGACAGGACAAGAACATATTTGAATATCTGCTGTTTGTAGTTTGCTCGATTGAGAATCGGTTGATTTGATATTCAGGGCAGAAGTAACGTAGTGCCTGATATACATTATGTACATGCTACATAATATGGGTTCTGACAAAAGTACAGTGTGCTAATGGGAGTGTATATGTTGGGAGATAGAGTTTCACTCTCTTCTGTGTGTGAAGGGTCACGCGATAGTTGAGATTAGAGCAGGCATTAGAGGTGTGCAATAAGCTACTAATGCGTACAAAGCTTTCAGTTGGCGACCGAACTCGACGAGAGCTCGTAATGAATAGGAAATTAAGAACTGGAGTCAAATGAAGTGCGAACGAGTGGCTTCGTGAAGTGAAACCGCTCAGCACTTTTACCGATCACCAGCCTTGTCTTCGTATAAATGATCTTCATATTACAGCAGCATGTAAGCAGAGACACAATACACTAAACAATATTTCCTTTAGATTGAATAAATTTAATTCACGACGCCGCCAAATTAAAATTAAAAATTAAAATTAATTTATGTAAAACCCAGTCAGATTTTTCAACCATACTGGACGTAATGAACGCAGACCCTGGTGTGTAGTCAACATTCGTGAAAATCACAAATATTACATTGTACATTTTAAAGAGGCGGAAATCGTGCTGAATTAAAATAATAATTCAAGATTTCGTGAGATAATTTATATCTAACACATAGTTCACAGATGGAAGGAAACAATTTTTTATTTTGTACAAAGAGGACAGAACAAGTTGTTTAAACAACGATTCTTAAGTCTTTAGTAATTCGGTGCACAGCACACTATTTCAAATTACTCGTTAGATACGAAATTTAAAAAGAATCATTATCATAAATTAACATAAAATCAAGAGCGATTTCATCTCTTGGAGAACTACATCGACTCTATTTATACTCACTTACGGACTTGATAATGATGATGATCATGACGCAGACGATGAGAACTCGGATATAATATCATGCAGTTATAGTCGCAGAATTAAACTGTACGACATTAATGTCTGCTATGAAGAGCTTTCCTTTGTGCATTAGCCGGGAATTGCACATTTGTGTAATAATGACGCATACTTATGTAACTCTAGTGTTTGTTAGAAGATAACTGGTATCATTACTATAAACTATTAATTTCCAACGGATCGTATACTTGCAACTAGACATGAAAGGTCGGTCGGTCCATTGCTTCGACGAAACACACAATTTACGCAGAGGATTAATGATGTCGAATGTTGGTGAAAGGAAATTGAACGAATTTATGATGGGATGGTTTATTTGGTTGTGTCGACGTTGCACGAGAACTGCACTATAAAAGAAACGAACAAAGAAATGTATTATATAACTGCACTCTTGAAATAAATATACAAATTATCAGTTCCGGTATAATTACAGTTCATATCTACATACTGATGTTTTTAATAATTATGGCGTAATAATTAATACTTTCTATTATGCATTGCTTACACATGGTAAGTCAATTCATAAATATCTTCCACTAAATTTAAATGTCTAATTCAATGATTCCAGCAAACAAAATAACAATGGATATCTGTAGTTATATATAGAATATGAATGGAGGTTAGAAATAATAATATTTTGAGTTTAAAAGCTTAAATTTCGTATCCTACCCGTACAATTGGTATATTTATGTGTACGAGTGTTCCCACAGTGCACGGTTATAAAAGTGTGGCCAATTTCATTGCTATTACATGTAGGTTCGCATGGTAAGTAGAATTTATCGGTCGGGTGAAAGTGAGTGCACACATGATATTATAAACGGAGGTAGAAAGTCAATGGGCTATGTATCTCTATAGCCACTACTTCCCCACCATAGTATTTAGTACAGGCTTTTTTGCCCGCTCGTCTGTGGGAACGATCCGTCGTCGTCGTCGTGTGGCGGCGGCTGAGGTGGTGGTGGATGGTGAGAGAGCGGCGTACGTACTTCTGGCCCTTCGTGTTCATTTTTATGAGTAGATAAAAGAAGGGAGATTGTATAATATGTATAGAAGGTGATTGTGGAAGAGTTATAAATTGTACAGCAGGCACACAGTGAACGATCATGACGAGATCGAATGTAATAATGTGCGGCGGAGTAAGTGGGCTGCATTTATACGTATAGGTCGTAGAGGCGTGAGGCAAAGTACGTATTTACTGTAGTACATACTGTGTGTGTGTGTGCGTGGTGGTATGGTGGGAGATATAAATGTAGAGGTGTGCACACAGTAAGTACAGTAGCAATGGTGTCGACCATAATAAGATATATAGGTATGGCCAGAGTCAAGTCAAAGGTCGAGCCCACGAAAAACGTATCTGCACAGCAGCCTCGTTCGCCCTACGAATGGCAGTAATAGATAAAAGCTGCCGAGCCACTAGGAATTGAATAGAGAGAGCGATATTTATGAGCTCTGTGAAGTGTCTCCATGTCTCTAACTAATATTAGTTTCGACTCTGACTCTAATCTAATGTAACAGGAGTGTTGAAAGACTATTTGCGAGAGCTGCCCGAACCTTTGTTGACGAAATGCTTGTACCAGATGCTAGTCGATGCTCTTGGAGTATGTCTGCCGGATGACCCTGAAGGAAATGCTCGACTCCTCTTCTCCATTATTGAATGTCTACCAAAGCCAAATCGGGTAAGCACTCCAATCCATTAATGATACGAATATAAAATGGATATATCTATATATAGTCAATATATAATCCTATATACATTGTATATAGTATTATAGTATAAATGTGTAATATTTCTCACTTTGACTTATTTCTTATGTGTGGTGAGAGAAAATAGTTGACTGTTGACTTGTCTTGACTTTGCAGTGTACACTTTTGTTAATTTTGGAACATCTGAGCCTCGTGTGTTCACTCAGTGACCGAAACAAAATGGGACCCACTCAACTAGCCCAAGTGAGCTCGCTTTATTGTCAAAAAATTAATTCATTATTCATGCCTTTAGTTTTATTTCATTAGAAGAAGGCTTAGTTTTACTAAATACTGAGTACATATAATTAACACATACCAACAGCCTTCATCAACTCCTCTCATGTTTTCTCCCGAAATGTGCAACATAATTTTGTCTTGGTTTGTGTCAAGTAGGTAGCAAATGCATGATTACGTCATGAATTATATTAAGTAATATGTTGGCCCAAGTACACAACACTTTTCTCCGTCGCAAAGTGATGGGCTCCTCCTCGGCGACCGCTTTCTCCGGATAAAATTGCAATTTTTAAATTGCGGGCGCTGCAATTGATGCCCACTTGGGTGTGGTACACAATCTGAATTTATGTGGTGCGAAATGTATAGTGCTGCCTTTGTCACGTCTCCAAATGACGTAAACGATACTGAAACACCTTGACTCACACAATGCGTGCATTGAACCACAGTAGAGTTGACATAAACCACCACTTGTGGATGTACCTACTGTACAATTGAAAATATTACTTTGTGTTAGAAATTTCAAAATTACAATTCAAGGTGCTCACTCCAATGCTAGTACTCACAATAATTATGCTCAAAATTGATGCTCGCGTCTTACACAAACAACGATTGATTTGAAATTATGCTAATTGTACAAAGTCCATATACCTATTTGAGATTTGAAATCGGTACAAACTAATAATGTGGGATGTCGGATGTTTTAAGGAAACCATTGAGAAATGTGTTTCTTTAATAAAATTCGTATTCTTTGTGTTAGTGTTTCGGACCGAATCTTATGGTGCACTATGATTTGAACCCTGAGAGTCTGGACTTCCAACCGCCGATTAAAGTCTTGCAATATCTGCTTGAAGTGTGGCCCGCTAAATCAGGTAAAAGTATTTCGATCACAGCTTAAAAAAAACTCTTTTGTCAACACTTTCTACTTACACTACTTACTATCTATCTATCTCTCTCTACTATTATATAATTTATACTATATAACTTTCTTCTCTATACTCTGTGTACTATCATCGTCAGGCTTGTCTTCTACTATTATTCTCAAATCAGTTTAGAATATTATTAAATATTCTGAACTTTTTCTTCATCCACTACTCTACTTACTAAATGTACGCAGCAGCCAAAAGCCAGCTCGTTTACTCTAGCAGCAATTTTAAATATTCTACTCTCCACACTTTATTCTTTTCACTTGTTCATTCTCTGTAGCTGTTAGTGTTCTTTGTGAACTTTTAATGGCTCTTCTAGTTCTACTACTAACAGCACTGGTACATACGACGACTACTACCACTAACTATACATTTACAACTACTTTTCGCTCAATTCATTACGTCCATGTATGAAGTACGATTCATTCCATTTTACCCTCTCTTCTTCTTTGTGAATAGTATACTGTGTGAACCGGTAATGAAGCCATGAACAGAACAGTCTGAAGATCTATTCACAGATAATAATCGCTTTAGGATGCTGCAGAGTTCCTCTATCACCTTTTACCTTCCACTGACGACGACTACATACTACTAGAGAAGGAATCCCTTGCCGTATTCAGGAAACTAGTGACAATCTACTGACAATCTTCCGTATCTTACACACACAGAGGCTAAAAGCCAAGCCACACCACTGTGGCTAAATACAGATTGTATAGGAAATAGTAGTACGTCTACTATACTAATAATGTTCAGTGAAAGGGACCTAGTAGTAATATTTACAACATGAATATACATTAGTTAGTAAGCAGTAGACAGCATAATATTATTTTCGAGAAGAAGAGGAGAGCTGCTTCGTTAATGTGCTGTTGAAACTTAAATGAAATGAAATTTATTTTCCCTCCCTCTCTCTCTCTCTCTGTCTCTCGCTCTGGGAAGAAGAGACCTCTCGATGATGATAAGAGATTAGACTGTGGAGCATTCTGTAGTGAGACGTAGACGCGTGGGTGCATAAAAATACTGCCAATATTATCCTTCTTCTACTCGAAGAGAGTTGAAGCACGATGAACAGACTTTTAAGAAGGGAGCTGGATGAGGAGAGCGCTATACATTACATTTTACATTAGACTTTTGTGTCTTTCACTCTCTCTCACTCTCTCTCACTCTCTTTGCAAGTTGAATTGGCTTGAATGAGCCTGAATGAAATGAAGTAAGCCCAAGTGCTGGACCACCCCAGCTAGTAGCTTCACTTCTTCATGTCTTCTTCTTGGAAGTTGTCGTCGTCGTATTATTATAGTCTCTTGTCTTTTTGTCGTTTCCCTTTGCGTCGTCAGCCCTAATGTAATGTGACGATTTGCTTTTATGACTCAGCCAGTCGTTAGTTGTTAGTGAGTAAGCAAAGCAAGTGAACTCAATTCAAGTCAATTTACACAAAGTCAACTACTCACACAGACGGAAGGCTAAAGAGAAAGCCTAAAAATGACTTTTATGCTGAGTCGTAAACCTTTTAAGAGTACAATTATTCTCACGATTCACACTTCATTTCGTCCCTAATGAGAATGTCAAAAAATTACAACTACATCATATATATTTATTTCAAACCTTTTGACTTTCTCCTCCAACCAACATACATACACACAAAAGTATTACACTCTCACCTCTGAATCTTGTAATGACGATTTTTAAATAAAAGACTTGTTTGAAAAAAAGAGCGAGAGTCAAATATAATAATAATAATTAATACGTTAATATAAAATAGTAAAGTCAAATGTACAGAAATAGTTTTCGTTAGTAGACATATAGACATCATGTAATTAATAATGCATTTGATTACACTCGGGGAAAATGTCTATTTGCAATTGAAAATTTGTTGAAATGTTGTCAAAGCTGCCGAACGGAATGTACAACGTACGATTTTCAAACTTTTTTTGCTTCTATCTTTCCATGTTTTGCACAAAGAAACCCATTCAGCTATTAAAATACTTATATTGACTTACTATATAATTCATATACTTCTTATAGTAACTACCTGTACCATACCTGTACAAATTCAATCAGTGTTGTCTTTGTTATATGTCTGTCTGTATTCGTGTATGTATCTCTCTCTGTTTATATTATATATGCTGTGTCTCACTCTCTCAATCAATTCACTTCACAAATTCACAATTCACAAAAAATATATGTTCTGTACCTTCTGTACAGGGTACAGTACAGACCAAAAAAAATCACTACTCTGTCTCTCTCTCTCTAACTCTGTCTATCTCTCTCTGTGCCCAAAAAAATCTATTACTTAGCATTAAGGAGCAGCACTGTCGATCGCTTATTGTTAGAGCTCTCCTAATGGCAAATAATGGAAAACGCTATGCTTGAATGAAACGAAAAAAACGTTTTTGGTCTATTCAGTGCCTTTGTTGCAGACAGTTCGGGCAGCGGGAGCGGAAGCAGTCAGGAGAATGGGCCCATCACTTTTGGGCGGGAAAGGACGACCATTCCCCCGTTCCAGCCCAGCTTCCGTTCTTTTGTCCAGATCCCAGAGGACTCAGCCGAAGAACTCTCTCCCCTTAAGTCCTTCAAAGCAGTCACCTGGCTCTCTTAGCGAATCTTCACCCAGCCCCACCAGTATTCACTCTAAAACGTCAATCATTCCACCCATCTCACAACATCACCACCACCACCAGCAGCAGAGACACCCCCATCACGAACATCAACACCCCACCCACCCGCTCACCTCATCCTACACAGCAAACAGTGGTGGGGTCGGAGCTGCTGTTGGAGGGGCTCTGCAACCGACGTCAGCCACAACGACCACGTCGTCCTCGTCATCCGGTGCTCTCACCCTCACCCCATCGACAACCTCCAGCTCGCTCACTTCCGTGACCACGCCCAACTCTCTCACACCTGTAAGCTCCACGGCCAAGTCTCTGACACCAGCAACCACCTCTTCAAATTATTCTCTCACTTCCGAATTCTCTACCACCTCCGTCACCTCCCCCACTCCTTCGGGGGGAAGAATGCTCACAGACGCCCAGCCGTCATCAGCCGAGGATCTGTTCGCCACCGTGTCAGTTCGCTCAAGAGTGTCTGCCTTTGAGCAGACGACCGAGTCCGGCCCCACAGCCACAACCGCTGAACAGCCATTAATGACAACATCGAATTCCTCGGGCGGCAGCGGTGGCGGCAATGGCAACGGCGGATCGGTCCCACCGTCTCCCTTCCCGGGAAGGAAATTTTCACCAGGAATTGCAGAAAGATCCGACTCCTTAGAGGACGACTGTAGTAGTAGTTCTGCGAATAGCAAGAGAAGACTTCCACAATTGCCGCAAACGTTTCAACATCCCGACATGATGATGACTCAATCTTCAAAACCCGTCTCAAGTAGCCAACAGTATTCCTCAGATGTTATTTACAGTTCCAGCTCATCCTCCTCTGTTCCCATTATTGCTGCCGCTGACAATAAAAACGCTTCTGCGGCGGCGGCCGCCATGTCCATGCCCATGACGACAACGGGCGGGGGGATGATGATGATGGCTGAAAGCTCCGCTCAATTTTACACGTCACAACCTCAACAGATTATGCAACAAGGTAGTAGTTCGTCGTCGTCCCCGATACCACAACAGCCACCCCCACCCTACACCCCCTCACATTCGCCTTTCATGATGATGAAGAGTAGCGGTGGTAGTAGTAGTAGTAGTAGCAGTCCTCCGAAGAATAATGGTTCCGCTGTCCCGGAGGGAGGTCCTAACGCCAATAAATCCGCCAAACCGGTTAACGTTCCTCCGCCACCTCCACCCAAACCTGGCTCTGGGATAAGACAACGAATTCCTTCTGATGACGAGTACAGCTCAAGTCCACCCGAAGAGTCGCATTCTCGGCCGAGAAGCAATGGAACGAATGGACATCATAATAATAATCACAATAACGGACATAATGGGTCTACTTCTTCGTGGTCCTCTGGCAGCACCACGCCCACCACCACACAGAGTCAGATTGCGGGAGGTGGCGGCAATAATAATAGCAAAGGATCCAGCCCGGGTCCGGGAACTCCGGGCAGTACTCCGCCACCTGTGCCACCAAGACTTGATCGAAGACCGTCACAGCCATCGCCCACATCCTCCCCGCCGTCAATGCCGCCGCCTGTTCCACCAAGACTGGGAAGAGCTGCGCCCGTCAGAACTCCATCATTAGATGGTTAGCAATGATTTCCTTCGATCTGCAGTCTAATTATTTCAATTTAATTAGTACTATGCAAAAATATTGTTGGCCTTGTGGTATTTAATAATTTAATTATTCTGATTTCTTAGGGCGAGAAGCATTCGAGGTGGACTGTTACACAATTAAGGAGGAGAACGGAGAAGAAGATTTTCTGACTTAACACATTTGGCGACTGTTTTAGTGAACCTGACTTGAATTGAAATTACATTGGAGAATTTTCCATAAATTTTCAACAAAACGAATTAGATACACAAGAAGAAATCGTAGTTATCTAGTGTGTACGTAGTGTGTAAGCAACAAAATTGTTATATTGCGTTCACGTGTATTTTTGTCTGTTTTTATTAGCGTGCGCCGCATCATTTCCACTATATGTAGTCATACTACCTTATTATGTATGTATGTATGTATAAGAGAATAGTGAAGATTTATAGACGTATGAATATTTAATTGTATTTGATTATGTAGATACTTGTACATTTATAATATCCTTAGTGTTCTAGTGATTACATTATCTAGAACTTAAGTAAGCAAAAAAGTGGGGGAATCAACTCTGTTGTTGTTTCCTCGCTACTTCTCAATTGGACTGGCTTTCAAAAGGAGCGGACTGGTGACTGGACTCTTTTACTTTTTTGCTAAAAACTGCAACCGAATACTAAAATATTTCTTACGAATTGTTTCGTATATACACATACATACATTATTACATTCCAAACAAGATTCTAAAAAAAAAGAATTTTCTTTTGATACAAACAAACAATCCAAAATTTCGTAATCTATATCTTTGGAAATGAAGATATTCTACTACGTAGGAACATAAATAGTTGAGAGCCTAGATAACAGACATTCTACAGACAAACGTGTGTGTAAATAGTACACGTGACTGCTGCTTTTATGCTATTCTCTTAACTTTTAACTTACTGAACTCTACTGTACTACTTATACTACTACTAAAAAAGGGAAACTTGTGTAATTCCTAATTCTGGAATACTATTATTGTTCTTACAATACAACCTCTACGACGCAAATACTGCTAGACTTCTGAAACTAACCAAACAAAGAGTGGAGGAGGATATTTCCGAGTGGGACACGGTAAAAGGTGGGAGGTAAATAGAAAGAGTAATTTACTGGAGAAAGAGTGGTTTGCTATAACACACAATCTACAATCGCACACCTAATTATACGATAAGATTATGCAATACTGATATTTCTTTCTAAAGTATACACACAGAGATGTTAATGGAATTTTGCTGGTAGGTGTACTTGTGCATTTACCCGTGTAAAAGTGCATACGTTGGTGGATACTGGAGAGAGAGCCTAATTATTCATTCGAAATACAATCAAATTAAATTCCATACAAATCCAGGGACATGAGGGGCCTGGCCTAGTTGAACGTATATAAGCATAATATACACACATAACTATATTTTAGTTAGGAAGTCAGTTGTAAATTGGGGAAAAAACAGTTTGTGACTATTATTGTTTCCGCTGCTGCGAGTTCTGTTCACAGCCGGGAGTTTTCCAACAGGGGGTTTCAGTTGAGAGACACCGAATAGGAGAATTTCTACGAAACAAAAACAAACAATTCTAGTGAAAAAAGCTAACTACTAATGTACTAACTAACCTACTATAATGTGGCTGGATGTTGTTGTCAAAATCACTGCCATGCCAAATTGATGGAAACTTGCATCATCATCTTGTTAACTTTTTCAAACGTTTCTTACTGATACTACTTATTTTTTGAATCTGAAATTGTTGACTTGACATCCTTTTATTTTCTATACTGTACTGTTATACTGTTGTTGATGGTCAAATCATTTTTCTCTCTGTAGAAGATTGTACTCATCATTCCGAACTACATGTAATGCAACCATTGTCTCTTATAGGCTAAAAATGTAATTCTCTGGGGGCAGATGTAGTACCTTCCGATAAGTATCGAAAACCATGTACATCTTCAACAAAAACTATTTCCCACAGTATTAATAGATTAACAATCTCAAGGTACTAATAAACTTGTACTTTTAATTCTATGTACTAAGCAGCTTAATACTTAAAAATACTACACTTATGTATTTCTACACACATACACACACCATAAAAAACCTATACTCTGACAATTAGCATTTAAAAAGTCAAGTCACTCATTCTATGTACTTATAATTATTATGGAATTATTAAGTATACACTATATGTATAGCTACTCAACCCAAAGAAAAATACGTACAGGTGTAACTGAAAGGTTCAAAAATCCATCTGTGTACTTATCTATTACTTACTACTTGTTAATCTACATATATGATTTCACCCACACGTTGTTGTAGTAGTCAATACGTTATTTGTCTTCTCAAATGTGGACTGTGAATTTATCTGTGAATCGAAGCTATAGATACTAGTTGGAAGTCCTTCCAAAGAAACACTCACAAGACAAGAAGGCCTGTATATACGTTGGTGCACCCACAAACACACAGAACACATTCTAAAGACAGGTTAATAATTCTTAAAGTAATAATAAAATTAAAGCCATTAATAATTGCTAATGTTGAGATGAAAAACTATCGCAATAAGTCGCACACACTCACACAAACCTAGTTGCCTCTATAAACACTGTCACAGCAATTATAACACGCAATGCAAGTCAAACAAAGAAAATGAATAGTATTTAACGCCATTCTTTATTTTGTGTGTATTATTAATACCACTAGAGCTTTGCAGCAGATATCAATTGTTTCTGTGTCAAAAAATTACAACTGTCCAGCCTGCTCGTCTTGTGCGTATCTATGTGTAGTATATTTCCGTCATTCTGTAGTCATTGTCGAAAGATGGAACAGTAACAACAGAAATGCCCCATTCAAATCATTATTATTAATAATAATAACAGACAGGAGACAAACAACTTGTCCATCTTTCAATGTTTCTCTGTAAATAAGCTCACACTACTTATATATTACACTACGTGCATATATATAGTAGAAAATGTGCCGTGAATATAATAATGTACTACTAACTACTAAAAAAACCAACAACTATTAGATTTAAAAAATTTCAATCCGTGTTCGTGTTCGTAACTGAAAATACAATACTATTAATTAACTGCATTATATAGCTACTGAGAATTACACAGTATCCGTGTTATTGATTATTATTATTACTAACATACAAATAGGGAAGCGATGACGCTACTACTATACTAGGAATTAAAAAAATAACATTGATACAAGCCTAGCCAGCTTTCCATATGGCTAATCAACATTTATCAAGCAATAAATAACCAGAATTACCTTCAATGTTTACAACTATATGATACTAGGCTAGTCAGTATTAGTAGAGCTAACTACCGACGCGACGATCACCGATATTATGTAGATAATTATATAGGAGTTCAATGCCATACGTATGCAAATGTATGCGAAACAAAGGAATTCGTGGGAAATTGGAAAACTAATGATGGGACGAGGCTGCTAGTTGTTATAATTACTAGTAAATATTTAGTACGAAAAGTTTGTTTTTACGCGCCGTGAATATTCGTTACCAAATACACACACAGACAGTAGTTTACTAGTAGCACAGGTGAAATATACAATCAGTAAGGTACGTATACAATGTGTACAGCCATTTTGACCCTTATTCACATCTACGTACTATTATACAGCATACTATTATACACTTAAAAAACTAAATGATAACCGTATTACTGGTACATGGAAATTAATTCTCTGTTCAGGAAACTAACGTAAAAAAGTAATGAATGCAATCACATACAAAACAAAATACTGAGTACTTACAAATACTTACTTGCAGATGTGAGTTATTTTGACTTGATTACTTGCTAACTGGAAAACAATCAATTGTGGGACTGTACTAATTAAAATATATAATGTAAACACAAATCTTTCGTTACCTTATCAAAAAAAACCTCTAGTAGTAAAAATAGACTTTTCTGGAATATAATTCACCTGTTAGAGTTTCGAACCCGCAATGTATTTATTTATCCAAGTGTTTTATAAACCTACTGATGTATGTAGGTTTATGTGTAAAAAGGAAATTCAATGTTGTTCTCTGTATTACATGCCCCCATGTAAAGTAAACTGTAAAGTAGATAAAGTGTACGTCATAATAATTTTCCGTTGCTAGTAAACTGTTGACATGATATCTGTAATATGTTGGAATTCTTCACGCAGGAGACAAAGAAAGGACAAAGTGGATGATATGAATTTCTTTATTAATTAACCATAGCAGGAGTTTTGAGTGGACGAAAAGTTGTGAGAGAGAGTGTACATAAGAGGACGACGTGTCGGTATTATTCTCTGCTAATGCTGGAATACCAAAATCATTAAAAGAAGTGAGTTGTAGTGAAGGTGTGGAAAAAATATGCATGTGCTGCTGACCTATGACCTAGGAACAAGACGGACACACGGGCACATACATGCGCACAAAGAAACTGAACGAGACCATACCTCATTACGACACACAGTAATAAATACATTCGTTGAACATATCATGGTTTATTATTAACGATTAATACTATACTTAATCTATTCTATAACTATTATTACTACTCTACTACTAAGCAATATTATGTACTAACTGACATTTAATGGTGGTGAGTACTTGACTAAAAATTGTAATGTCACAGACAACTAATAGATAAAAATGTGGTACTATAGATGTTGCTGAAATGTACGGATTATCAGTTACATAGATGATTGTGGTCGTCGTGAGAGAAGCGTAAAAAGAAAGTAATGTAATGTTGTATGTACTACAGCTCTAATATGAAATAGTGCATACGAAGTTAAGATGAGAGAAAGCAAATCAATTAATTCGTTAGATTATTCTATAAGTACGCTATAATAACAAGAACAAAGCTATTGTTAAATAGTACATTGATGATGATATTAAGTATTTATGTACTGTTAGATTTTTGTTGGCTCTAATATTGTAGTTGTCTATAAAAAAGTAGCTGTCTGTGTACTACTGTTTATATTGCGGCATACTAAATTGTGTGTACAATGTTGTTAATGCACTATATTTCTTAACGCTGAGGATTTATTAGTATACAACCAAGTGAGTCAAAAATGAAGTGAAGCCAAGTCAAGATAGCTTATACCTTACAATTAATCGGACATGTTATCATCATGTCAGCGACAAAAACCACATGAATAATTTTGATAGTCAATAATACTAAAGACAGGGATTGTTTTGAATTTGTTGATTATGCGCGCGCGTCAACCAGGCCAAATAAACAAAGTACGCACTGTGCAGTACTATTATCCTGTACGAGTAGATGTCGCGTGTAGGAATTAGCTGTGTAGGCTTCAAAAATCACTTATCGATTTTTAGATGTAATGGATTCCCTTGGAAGAAAAAGTATTTATTCGGTCATTCCGAAGAGCCTTAAATTCCCTTGAAAGTATTACCAGTCTTGACTCTCTCCTATAATTATATAATGCATAAACTATAGTACTGATAAGTGAAAAAGGAAACTTGGACTGTACTGTACTTCTTGTAATCAGAAAATGCATTCTGTTGGTACTGTCTTGCTGTCTGCACTACTATATAATATACAAAAGAAACAGGGAGAAATGTTTTTTAAGCACCATGGAGTTCTTTTTCTATCGGATTTCTAAATTTTTTATTAGTTGACAATCTATAAAGTGAACAAAACAAGATGCTCTGTGCTGCACACTATATAACGGACTATTATTGTGATGCTATTATACAATGTTTTTGAGTGAGGACGAGTTCAGAATTTTATATTGGGATCACTCATTCTGTTCAATTATTGTCAGCATGCTTGCCTTTTGCACTTAAAATTAATGGCTTATCAAGTATTCAAAAAAATTATAAGGCAATCTTGTGAAAAACAAAAATGGCTAGCCTATATAATACTAACCCTTGTAATACTACGGACTTGGCATGAAAATTGCTGACAGATTCATCTTCAAAATATGCATGTAGGTAAAGCAGTTTAATTACTAACTAAATAGCAATTAAATCAAAGTGATATGACTTGGCTTCAACATTATTATTAAAAAAAAATACTTGGAAGAGACAAACAAAGAGGAGTACATGAAGCAATATTCTATTAGTTATTGCTGCGGTTGTGGTGTGTCGAGGCTACTGTGCAAAATCAGACATTAGAAGATAGAGAGTGGCTAGAGCTGTGCATGCAGTAATAATAATATTCTAATAATAATAAATAATATCCTAAAAAATACTGACATACCTGTACCAAATTAAACATGTACTATGAACTAACTATTATTACTATACTAAAAAAAACTAACTCTCGTGAGTCAACATTACGTTTACATTGCATACCACAACTAAAAATCCACAACATTACAAAATACAAACAATGTAAAATAATAGCCACTCTAAATTGTTAACTCTACATGTGTACTTTGTAATTAGAGAGGAGGAATTGTCATGTCGTTTCATCAGCTTGTCATAATGGAGATACTGTATATATACCTAAACCTACATTATATAGTCTAATACTGTAAGTAAGTATTGATGATACTGGATAAGATAACTCTATACGTAAGTTTGTCACTGTAAAAATTACAGTAAATAAACCGATGAATGTGTTGATGGTACATGAATTGTTCTTGTTGCAACAATATTTTCACTCCCTCTTACAAACTTTTACTTCCTTTGTGAAATTTGTCACTGTAAAAATTACAGTAAATAAACCGATGAATGTGTTGATGGTACATGAATTGTTCTTGTTGCAACAATATTTTCACTCCCTCTTACAAACTTTACTTCCTTTGTGAAAGTTGTGAAAGTTGAAATTTCTCTTAGGAAAGTGTGCAATGAAAAATTAGATATACATTTATTTATTTAAGTTGCGTAGTCTTGCCACATTCGCTGGAGCATATTTTATTCTACTTTTTGTGTGAATCTCATTGAAAGACAGATCAGCAACACTATTTCTACATTCAGCTAACAGCGTATTTTTGGCACAGTGCAAAACCTTACGCACGCATCATATTAACACATTTGAAATGATTCACTATAATTCTCTTGTCGCTTTTAAGGTAATGCAGCCAAGTCTTAGCAGTAAATGTGACACAATCGAACTGTTGCCCTTCACGAAGTTGTTGAAGATTTCACATTGAGCAGAATCACTTGGGTCTGCCCTACTGAAATTAAAAATAATATTTTAATTCAATTACTAAACCCTGTGCTACGAACATTATAACGAAAAACTAATTGTATAAAAGTGTTTATTATAATGTTTATTTAATTAATATTAAATAACTGACACTTTTTCTCTTAGGACTTCAATAGCCTTGGACTTGATTTCCTCGAGTTCCAATTCATGACCGTAACTGTACATATCTAGAATGGTCATCATTGGAAATTGATTCGGTGACTCCTCACAAAGAAAAGATGTGATTGTGAACTTCATTTCAGGAATATCGTATTTGTCTGCAGCTCGAAGAATTTCTAATGCAATGTCCACATTCGTTTCCATCTTGTCCGTATCACGGTAGTAAAGGTAGTGCAACATGGCTTCTACAGCTTGCGCACTCATATCGCCGATATTCACGATCCCTGAGTTCTTCTCTTTCATGTCCGTTTGAAACATGGCACTGAAAACTGGACTGTTAGCTGTGGTATAAAATTTTGAACATTTTATTTATTGAAATGTTAACTTTTGTTTTTAGTTGAATTAATTTTAATAATAAAATCGGATTGTTTACCTGATAAGATCGCCATGTGTGCTGGAATTTCCAATGCTTCCACCCTGATGACCACATCACAATTTATTTGCAATTCCAAGATTCTCTTCAGTAGCTTTGATAGAATAGCAGGAGAAGACATTTTCGGCAATGCTGATGGCTCTGCCAGAAAATCGTGAGTGGTTCTTGAAGACAAACACACAGTGACCACCATAAATAACTCTGCCTTATAAGCGTCCACCCAAAATCCAGTGCTGAGATCCAGCACACCACCCTC
>JABASC010000719.1:0-32987 GCA_019776185.1 Plutomurus gul | reverse complement strand
CATGAGCGTTCAGACAGATCCCTCTGGCTTCATCGCTTAGTTAAGCAAAATACGGAGCCAAGCCTCGGAATAAGCCGTGCTTGAGGACCCCAATATTTATAATTGTACTCAATTAACTCCGATCCTGATTAATTACTAGAGATTTCTTTATTAGTTACATAGAACCAATTGGTTAGTTTCAGTTTCCTTTGAAAGTGTTTAAAATGAAATGAACAGGTGGTTGTGGTTGATGGTGGACTAATTGACTGATATTGTTTATAGTAGATGTAGACGGAATTAAATAAACTGTTTCAAATAATGGGATTTTTCTTACTTATTTAACTTATTTTATTAAAAACACATTTTTTTTTATTGTAGTACTAATGTCATGTTTCATGTCAATGTCCTTAAATATGCAGCAGCAATATTGTATCGTCTCGCGCAATCTATATTATTTAATGAGAACACAATAGTTGTAAAATATACAGTGGCCCTCTTATAGAAAGCGACTTTCATGGGTAATAAATATAGGTAATGCTTTAAGCATAGGAATGTCCACGGTTGTAGTCGTCGCCATCATCTCCGTCGTCCCAAAAGTCACTCCCTTCATCATAGTCTTGATCTGGAATGTTTTCGCCCATTTCGATAACACTGCTAACATTCGAAGTTGAGCTCATTCTGGGAAGTTTGTCTTGCCTCGGAGGAGGCGGAGGACGAACACTCTGTTTGTTATTTAATTGCTGCTCTATATGACTGCGAAGCCCAGCGAAACTGTTGTCTGTTGGTGTCGGTACTGCAACTAGTTCCTCTGCATATTCATTCTGATAATTTTGCTCATTTTCATCATCTGTTCTGTACATGTTTCTGTCCGAAGCAACACGGGTTGTCGGCTCCACATGTCTTGTCAAGTCACCAGGGGTGGGTAGTGGTGGGGGCAACGGTGGTGCTGTTGGATGTGGAATTCCACGACTCATATCGCTGTAAGTCTCGCTATCTGAAGAGGGGAAAACATCGAGACGTCGTTGCTTTGTATTTGCTCTGGAAAATCTACCTGCTCCAAAAGGATTTCCTGGATTTGGAGCCTTGTAATTTTCATTTGCATTATTTGTGTCACGGAAGTTTGGAATTGGTGGCGGATTCGATGTCGACGAATTGGGATTATTAACCGGTCTGCTGAAACGTCCGAAAATTGGCTCATCAGCAGCTTTGGTTTCATTTCCATTAAAGCGTCTCCCATTTCGATTTACGGATGCATAAATCGGTCCTAAAGTGCCACTTCCCCCGATGTCGTTTTGACTATCCAAGAAAGCGTTACGATTTTTTGCGTCCATTACAGAACTCAGGCTGGTAACTGGTGTCATTGTTTCCCCCTCCGAACGATTATAGTTTCCACTGTTCGGATTTGCGTACCCTGCAGGCGCTTTCGCACCACGTTCTTTTGCTTTCGGTGTTATTATTATATTTTCTTCACTCTTTGAGATTTCTCTAGCCAAAATATGCGGGGGAAATCTATTTGGTTCCCGGTAACCGTCAGTATAAGGTTTGAAATTCCTGTTGTCATCATTGGTCCAAGAAACGTGCTTATTACTATTACTAGGATCTCCATTATAATTACTGTTAGTACGATTATTGGGATTGAATGTTTGCATATTATTATCTGGAGCATTTGCTGATATGCTTCTTCGCCGAGCTGCAGTGGGCGGTCCGAGCGTCCTAGGTCGAGAGCCAACCGGAGTGTGTGTAACGGAATTTTGTGTGCCGTAACCCTGATCGTCGCTGATTTTGGGGTTGCCCTCATAGGGCAGTAATTCTCCTTCTGCTGCCACAAGTTTTAATTGTCCATCGGTCTCTTGAATGTAGGCTTGGTTCACATAGACATTGTACAGAGGTGAGTCCTTATCGGGAATTTGCCCAAGATCATTTCGATCAAAAATTTTCTGTTCATTTCTTGCCACAGGTTGTTTCTTTGGCCGCGGTTCCTTATCTCGACAGCAGACAATGCACCAAGTTATGCTGATAATTGCTATAATCAACAGTAGCCCTCCGACACAACCGATAAGTACCCAGAAAATGGTAATAGGCAAACATCCATCAGATATATAGTCACACGTGGGTTCCTCTGTGAGACGGGTATCTATTTCCACCAGATTTCCCGATATTTCTCCACTGACACCTGCAGCGTTTACACCTTTGATTCCGCAGTACAGCAAATAATCAGTTGATTCAAATGCTGTGCTCAGGTATTGCTTGCGAATTCTGCAGGTTCGATTTGTGCCCGAGGCATTCGTACACTCACCTCCATCATTAAGAATCTCTTTGCACAGTTCCCCGTTTTCCTGTTGACAACATATACTGTAGTGGGCCACCGAGCTTGGATCTTCAAACTCCAGTATAACTGTACTGCTCAATGTAGAAGTTGCTACAAACTGAATTTTTGAGGGAGGAAGTAACGAGCTATCATATTCTTCTGCTGTTAAAAAACTGGGAATAAAAGCCGAGTAGTAGAAATTTCCAAGTACATATTGCGTAGTGCCAATTGGCACACTGCTACCACAGCATTTGCTGGACAACTTTGGGTCCAGAAGGGCTGCTGTCTGGGCGCTCTCTGCTGTGCTTAATGTTGAAATTGTCCGCGTCGATTCCCTCTTCTTTACACGGGCCTGGCCCAAATGAGAGGATGCATTCGGAGAATAACCCTGAAGAAACGCTGAGTACACTCCATCATTCTCTGTCACATCGGGATATTGTCCATTATCCAGCATTGTGAGATTGTAAGGTGTTAGTACATCGGAACTGAAAAGCTCGAGAGTAACTTCAGCATCAACTACAGGATTGTCAGTACTGCTGCTCACCTGTAAAATGGAAAAAGATATTAGAAATACAACACATTTTACAATACCTGAAATACTCTTTATTTCTGTCTATAGTTATAAACGAATTACATACACAGGTACATTACACAGGAAGCATTTCCCATATCTCATTTTAAAGATGTAAACCGTTTTTTATTTTAGAAGATAATGGGTAAGAGGAATAATATTGACATGCATAACAACTGAAACGCTTATTATCGTTTACCGAAACGTAAACCGGTGTTAGATTCCTTTTTGGGTAGATTCTGTCTTGCATTGAATGACCGATCGATGTCGAGACAACTAAATCGCTTTGACTCCTTGAAGTTTCTACATATGTGTGAATCAAGTGAGGAGCTGCGCTGGATGGGGCTATGGTTATTGTCCATGTACCAGTCTGTAATCGTTAATTCATAATCATTTCATATTGTCATTTCTTCACAAAAAATTTGCAAGCATAAAGGAGTGGTCCCTGAAGATGTGGGACCTTTACAGTGGAGTAGTATAATAGTATTTAAATTAATAAAATAGAAGCTTGCTAATTTTCCATACCTGATAGCTGCATCCAGAAACTGTAAAATCTAGAAATAACAGGTAACTAGACTCCAACAATTTAACTCCATTGCATATCCCACCAGACGGCGCCCTGAATACAACGCTTTCTATCGCATCATTCCAAAAAGGAAGAACAACAAAAAAATTTGAAACACTTGAAGGGCTAATATCCACCGAAAATTCACCTTCGTTCGTTTGAGTTGTAGTAATCTATAAAATAATGTTAATTACTCATAAACGTTTTTATCATTTAGAAAAAGAAACGTTCAAGGATTTCATTGTTGTTTTTATACTCATATAGTAAATTTGCAAAAAAATTGTTTTAAAAACCTTATGGAAATTTCGGCGTGACGGTGAATTGGCGACAATTTCCATTAAACTCTCTGTTAACAAGGATGATAGTTTTCCGTTACACAGGGTATTTGGCAATTGCTCGCATGTCGGAAGATAAATCACGTCTTTTGTATTTGGAATCGATGTCCATTTTAACCACTCTGGCGATTCATTGAATGTCCGAATTGACACAGAATAGGCAGAATTTTTCACAATCTCCATAGCTGCCTCCGTTTCCCAAGGGTTCTGGCTTCCCATAAAAATTATGTTGTACTGGTGATCTACACGGGTCTATACATAATGCAAAATGTTTTAATTGCAAGTGTTTCTCATGTTCATTTCATATGATTTTGACTATTTAAATGTAATACATACTTTAAGATAATCAATAGTCTTTTGGAATAAATCTTGCATCCGAGTCTCTTTGCCCATGAAGTGGACATTGGAGGATGAGAGAGTCAATGGAGACTCATCTTGTTTAGGAATACTGTTTAAGAAATCAATTCTTGTAATATCTGAAGTCAGCGTCCTGGATTGGAAAGTTCCTTGCATTACGTTTGCATTGAATTTCACTATTACTACTTCGGTGTTGACGGGTAAAAGTTTAATTATCTGTGTTACTGCCTGTTGAACTACGGATAAACGACCCTGTGGAGATGAAAATCAATTTTATCCAGGGTTTTTCCCAAATATTGTTTACAATGTTGACACAAACAAAACGCAGAGGATGGCTATTATGCAATTCAAAGTCCCCTTATAATTTCTATTAGGTCTTGCTGTAGTCAAACACTATTAATACATAAATGTTTTTAGTGTAGCTTAGTTGATGTAAACCATGTGTCCCGAACCCTACGTTTGTTGGGGTTTTGGGGTAGTTTTTTTGTGCCATGTTAAGAGGGCAGCTTATGGTAATACATACATCTGTTCCAACAACCAGGATATAGAAATATGTATAAATAGCTAATTATAATAGAAGTTTCATCACATATCGATTAGATTTCATCTTCGTTCATCTAACGTACTGAAAAGACAGCTAGCAACCATTTCTCAAACTATTTAAAAAAAACAAAACCCCGTGGTGCGTCTATGACCACATAATTATTATTCCAAGGTATCATTATTCATTATGCAGTAGTACAGTAAATATTTGCAAAGTACAAACTTTTTAACAATTAAGTACTTGTGACATATATATGCAAATAAAACATTTTGTTTTTTCACATTCATCCTTCTAATAGAGTCAAATGAGTTAATCATTATCCCGTTTCCATAAGCGAAAGAATCATTGTACTTATTTTTCGTGTAAAAATTTATGAGTTGGAAAATTAATTTGTCATACAATAAATACAACCAGACACAGAGTTTACATCAGAGTTCCAATTTCCTGAAAATTTTGCAGCTATGTTTCCCTCACCATGCTAGTTTAGTAATCTACCTTGCAAAATAATTCATGATTGTACTAACAGGTAATAATGACTTAAACAATTGTATTAATAGATATGTAAATGTCAACAGATTTTGATGATTCGTGATGATAAGTACTCAAGGGAATGGAATCATAACATTGTATGTATGGGTACGTGTGAATCTGAAATCATTAGTATTGATAAGAACTTACGGAGTCACGTATGTCACTGCTGTCTTCGATGAGAAATGCATAATCTTGCATTTCTACCCTTTGTAGGAATTCAAAATTTATTATAGGGGCTGGCGACACGACTTCACCATTTTCCCAATCTCTATGTGACATGACGACATCGCTAACGCTTCTTCTATTACAAAAGTAGTTTTGCTTTGTCGTTGCAACAATATTATGATTCTGGGATGTACACAAGCTGTTTATCTGAAGCGAGAAATGAATTAGTGCATAAAATACTTTCCAAAACGTGAGAATTAATATTGTGGTTAATTCAGCGGTTGCCAGCATTTTGTATCCATTTTGGAAGTGTGATCATGAATGCTTCGAAAGATATTTATATTACCTATAAATCTTTAGATGACTTTATACATTATAATTCTAAAAATGACTGACACTACCAAATGAGGAACCATCTGGACGAAACCACCTTTAGGCAAATATTTATCATAAGAGATCATTCGGTTTAATTTACATTTTCGACATTTGGATTAGACATGACGGATGATGTCGCACTGCTCAATTCACTCTGCAATCGAATTTGGTCTTTATTTATTTCCGTTTTGCAACTGGAACTGAAATTGTAATTAGAATAGTATCATAATATCGTGGAACTTGATAGCTTGAGCATTTTCCTTTGGAATTTCGTGTAGGCTTACCTGGAGTTCACACTTCCAGTAAATGGACCCAACTGATTATCGGTACAACTAACGAAGTGCCAGCTTCCACCTTTATTATAACACGGAAGAAATAATGGATCTTCAAAGTATCCGAACTCTTCGAATACTCCATAGCGAAATTTCGCCCATTCATGCAACAGAAGGTTTCCTTTGGTTGCCGCATTAAAATCAGGAGTCGATAAAAACACAGGTGGAATATATATGGATTCGGACTCCCATCCACAACCTCGATATTGCTTTGTCCAAGGAAGTGTTTTGGCTATTGGATGAGTACTTGTGATCTTTATGTCTGCACCATGAAAAGTTTGAAAAGGTAATATTTGCGATATGAATGCATTACTAATTGTCAGTACTAACAATAAGAGAAAGGCAAATAACCTGCAGAATCATAAATTTCAAAAATTTTCGATGTTTTGGGGCTTGGTAAACCACATTGGGTTATGTCGCTTCTACTCCATCCGTAAGGCAGAAGAATTTTTACATCTCCTATTGAAGCCTTAGAATCCGTTGCACCATTAATTTTAGCTGAGAGTGATCTAATGGAATTCTGTAGGAAGAAGAATACACCAAAACAATCTACGGTAACGTATTTAGCTAAAATGATGGCAGTTTAGTTGACTGTAAGTCATCTGCGAAGTATTAAGCAATTCTTTGTATTTATACTTTATGAGCAAAAATTACCTCAATTTCCCGGATTACATCTACACAGGTGGAAGCATGGATTTCCTCATGTATCGCTATTAAAAGATTTTTGTACAAACCAGCTTCCAAACTGATACTTGAAGTGTACGCAGAAGAAAGTGCAAGTCCAGCAAGCAAACAAACGGTGATGGGTACAAAAAATGCACTAAAAAACTCTGTTTTCCGAGAAAATCTCATTTTGCATAAAAAATATTCAGAACTGCTGCCACTCCTGCCAAATAGTTAAAACTGTAGGTAATACTAATATTTATATTACTTAATTAATGTAAAAATAATGATGTTATTACAAAAAGGTTATTAGGGGATTTGTGTTCAGTTTGACAACAACATTGTTGTAGAGTGTAGAGTTCGCAAAAATGACGCTATGCAGCACGGTACAAAGTTTGTATAACTTGTATAAATAGTATTTTATACAAATAACTGTTCGCACAAAATTACTGTGGTTTTCTGCAGTGTGGTTAGGTGTTTCCTGGTTCGCACACATTTACATATTCGAATATTTAATGGATTTCCAATCACAAAAACACGAATCAATTAGAACTGTAGCTGATTTTGTAATGTGCAAAATGAAATATTTTACTAGAAATGTGTACACGATGAAAATAATTGCATTGCACAACTTATCAATTGCAAGTCTGAATTATTGTTTGTATGTATGTATACGTTTGTCACCCATGCTAACGATTTGGCGATACTGATGGGTGAATTTGGGAGTTGGTGGTCTGACTGGAAGGACAGTGACTACCGTGCTTGGTGAATCACGAACTAACTTTGCTTATTACATCCTCTTAGTGTTATGCATGAATTACATTTCATCCATGACGGTCCAGTACATTTTCCAGAATTATGGAAGTGTGGTAACGAATGCCGCAGATAATTTTCCTTATCAGTTGTGGCAGTAAGAGAATTGAAAAGCCTGTGAGTACGTGAATACGTGATAATATTGCATTGCGAATGCTAAAAGCTTATTATCTTTGTATTTTTTCGTTGATAATTGTTTTATGAATGATTTCTTTTATCCGAAGATAAAAATTTGGAGCAGCCAAGTCTACATTATTATTAGTCATGACATGATATATGCTTCCTATGACCATGTTATCATCGAAAAAGAATGCGATTAATGGCAGCAATGCTAAAGATAGAGTGGGTGGTTTCATGTTTTAAACTAAAGTTTAATAGTAGCCTGAAAGCAATGTCGCTTTATGAGATCTCATTACAACACATTCACACGAGAACCTTGTAAAAAGTGTAAGGAAAGGACACAAAAATCCTGCAGTTTTCGCTGACCGTGAGTTCCACTATTACTCTATTGTTCACACTTTCCACACAAAGTAGATTTTCGATAGTATATTTGGTTGAGCTTAGGCTCGTGGCAAATGTTGCTTCGTTGCCTAGTTGCCCCCGTTGCCTAACAAATGTTGCTTCATTACCTCGTTTACCCCTGTTGCCTCATTACTCCCGTTGCTCCACAAATGTTGCCTCATTACCTCGTTACCCCTGTTGCCTCATTACTCCCGTTGCTCCACAAATGTTGCCTCATTACCTCGTTACCCCTGTTGCCTCATTACTCCCGTTGCCTCATTACCTCGTTACCCCTGTTGCCTGATTACTCCCGTTGCCTCACAAATGCTGCCTCATTACCTCGTTACCCCTGTTGCCTCATTACTCCCGTTGCTTCACAAATGTTGCCACATTACTCCCGTTGCCTCATTGCTCCCGTTGCCCTATGTCTAATTATGTTGGATATGTAAGTAGAGAAATCTTTGATTTTTGCTACAAAACGCGTTTGCAGTGTTTTTTCCAGATTGCAAGTTCAAATAATTTTACGATTTCGGTGAGAATGTATGTCTTTGATGTTCTCAATGTGTTCTCCTGATCTTTGTCGAACTAATCGTAGGCGCTTCTTCCAAGATTGGAACACTTTTCGAGTCGTAGCAGCGGTCAACTCGTTCCACTCCTCTTGAAGGACTTTCCAGAGTCCTTTCATTGTGCTACACTTTCTGCGCCACAGTCGCTGTTTCAAGTAACCGAACCCAAAAAAGTCCATGGGTTAAGTGTCAAGGATGTTCACTGGGATATCCTCTTTCATGATGAAACCGATTCCGGTCCTTTGCTTCAAATTTTTAATGTATGGTTTTGCGTGTATCGTGATAATCGTGAAGTGTGAGACGTGGCCATGCCATGATGACAAAAATCCGGCTGTACCTATAGAAGCGAACAGAATATGTACTTATGTACATACATATCCGGATTCTGCTGATTACGGACACGCTATGTACACATGTTTCGAAAATACATTTTCCCACATCTCCTGACAAAGACAAACCATCGCTAACAGTAGAGAAAGAGTGTTGTTAACTGTTAACATTTATTTGTAAGATATAATATTTGCTCAATATAACCAATATTGCAACGCAACATGTGTAAATATCAATGTACCCAAGTATAGCATAATACTTGTAATGTTATAATGTGTTGTGCAGATAAGATAATTACAGGCTTTGGTAAAGTGAAAGTGGAAAATTAAATGGGAACCATCACGTAAAGTGCAAGTTGAGAATGCATTTGGTGGGTATGGGTACTATAATTCCTGACTTTCTTATCTATCGAGTATATCCACTGACATTAGAGATAATCAGAGTTGATACTTACAGCGAAATATACTTGTTGGTGTCCTTAATTACATCTTACAATTACAACAAATGGCAAAATGCAATGTCAACTGCACGACTAAAATTCAGTATGTACTTGCTTTCATTTCACGAATATACTATTATTATTATTACAATGATAATTTGTCTGTGCCATTTCCGGTCTACAGTAACATTGATATGAATACCATTCAAGAGGTTAGAGGAAATATCACTACAAATTAGTTAATTGAGAGATGATATATTGGGCCATTTTTGGTGTAACAGGTCCATAGATTCCATCTTTACCGACTTCTTGGAGGCATGTAAATTTTGTTAAAGTTCGTAAATGTCAAAGTCAACAAATCTGTACCTATATACAAAGAGTTCGCTGACTGCTGAAATAAAAAATATTTTCCTCCTACCGTACAAAATCAACTGTTTGATTTCACTCATAAACAACAAAACATTTGTTTAGGTATATGTAATCTTTATTGTCAATTAATCCGTATAAAGATAAACTGTAATGCACAAAATACTTCCAAAGAGATTTGATTGGATTTTCAATAATACGTGTTAACATAACGTATTCATTTCGGTACTCACAACTACAACTCATTAATCCTCACCATTTTTATTGTACGTAGAATTATCTAATTCCAACACTTCTGAATCACAGAGATGACGTCGATGATGACGACCGCTAGTATCCAACCAATCCAAATGCAGATAGCCTTTTAATGTGGTTGGTAACCCATTATTTGCGACGGCGTCACTTAATTGAGCTCTAGATATCTTCCTGACAGCAAGTCTGTAAATGAATGAGATGGAAACCATATTAGAATGGCTCTCTTGAATCACACCACACAAACAGAAATGACCGCATGTAAATTGTAGTAAACACATCAAACGGTTAGTACTGGTACTCTTACTTGTTGAAAACATTACAAATACCAATTGCCCATAAAGCATTTAACTAATTGAAACGGCTCATGCAATGTGAAAATTTTTAATATGGACTTTTACCTTGCGATATGTTTCAACTTTTTCACATTTGCATTCGACTTAGTGATGAAGTTGGCAATATCCACAGTTTCCTGTAGAGTTGACGGCTCCTCAATGAGGCATGGGCTCAAATCACGGGGAAAGGTCACTCCCAAAATTGACAGCTTTTTCAAAACGTCAAGATGCCCATAATGAACAGTGAAACCGTTAGGCAATTGACAGTCTGTTCCATCAGCTCCGTGGTTCAACAGCCACAGTGCATACTGTAATGGGCAATCATTGGAGGTCTCACAACAACAATGTTTAATACTTTCCTCTCCGAAGTCGTTTAGAAGAGCATTTAACAGAGAAGTTTGTTTGTATTTTATATTGAAGTCGATATTTTCTAGCAAATACATTTCCTCTAGTAGTCTGTAGCTGCCTATCCGGAGACAACCATCTAAGATGACATGAAGCAACGGCCGAACTTCTCCATCCTTGCCATTGTAATTAATATCATAACCGCGTTCAATGTAGCAGTAAACCAACATTATGATACTTTCTGTACAAGTCCTAGTATAGTGATTCATGACGAAGTATTGAAGAGATGGGATTCGATTGATGCAATGGTATCGTAGAGATATATGCGAAGGTAATCTGGACAGAATCTTCAAAGCTATTGTGGCATTTCCTTCTACAATACAGTCAGTGAATTCTTCCAGCTCATTGAATTCATTGTCTGACAAAGTGTGCACTAAGACTCTCTGTGCCGCATGATTGCCCATCCTTATTGCGGCACTTAGAGGAGATATTTCCACCTGTGATTCAAACTGAGCATATCTATCGAAACACATCGCTTTGCTTGTTATATCGGCCCCCTTCGAGATTAAATATGAACAATGGCTTGTTAAATTCAGACAAACGGACAAAAACAGTGGTGTCCCGCCGTTTCCCATTCGAATGTTAATGTCTATTCCCTTGTCCAAAAGAAATCCAGTAATTTCAATGTTGTCATGTATTACAGACAAATGGAGAAGCGACACTTGAAAAAAGCAGGTGCTAGCACCAATATCACGAGGAATGGTTGTACTTGTACACCTGCATTGTATCATACCATGCGACACTGTGTCCATTTTATATCCACGCTCCATGTATCCCGTGATCAGACCCATAGTTTCGATGTCATCATCTACGAAACAACGGCAAGGTAAGCACAACAGAGCCGGCTCATTCTTTATGGTGTCATCGGCTAAAGAAACAGATTCAGGAATGTAGCGTAGCAAAACGTTGGCTATAGGAGTGTCCCCTTGTCGCACACTGTAATGCAGTTCTTCCAGACCGTTCATCTGTGCCCCTCTACTAATAAGCAGTTCAGTCACATCAATTTTACTCATGTATACAGCCCTCTGGAAAGGGGTACACCATTTCACTTCTTCACCAGTAACATCGATATTGTACCGGCAAGGATATTTGTCGATTTCATCTGGCTGTAGAAATCCACGATATTGAGCCTTCAAATTTATCATGTTCTTGTCGTATTGAAGAAGAGTGTAAACTACTTCCACATGTCCTTCATCAGATCTGTTCGGTACATTAAAAAAAGAATTATTTGTAAAGACTACCTTGTAATATGGCAAACATAAGTATTAGGATTATAACGGATCAAAATTCACAATACTTACGCTACATGTATTATAGGAAGTCCAAAATTTGTTTTTTCATTATAGTCTGCACCGGCAGACAAGAGAATTTCCATTATATCAGAGTCATTTACGAGGGCGCACCAATGCAATGGACTATAACCTTCATCATCTTTCAAGTGAACATTTGCTCCATTTGCTATTAGAATATTCACTAAATTGATGTTCTTCCTGTCAACCGAAGCTAGTAATGCAGTGAATCCAGCTGCAGACCGCTTCTTGGAACTGAAGTCGAATGAACGTTGATTTATGTCATACCCTTGAGCAATATAAGTCTTGACTAATTCTCTGCATTGAACAATATCTTCGGCTGACATAACTCTTGCATCTGACAAAAAGTGCAGAGTAGGTACATCTTTAATCTTGTCTTCTTTTAAAATACTTTTATCCGGCAAATATGATAACAATAAATTGGCTAGTTTTGTGTTGCCGTCGACTATACTAGCATGTATTTCATGGAGTCCATTTAGACAGACTCCTGCCTTCAGTAGACAGCATGAGAGTTCCCAGTTTCTTTGAAATACCGCCAAACCTAATAAACTGCTACAGGTTACCGAAGACGCATAATCAATCAAAATTTTCGCAAATTCTGCATGTGAGTGTTGAATGGCAATGTGAAGCGCTGTTCGACCGTCGTTGGTTCTTCTACTAAGGTCAGCACCATACGTAATTAGCTCCTGAAGTATTTTAATATTGCCCACAATCGCAGAAAAGTGTCCTGCTGTTAGTCCTTCCATGTCACTCTGGTTAACATCGCAGCCGGCTTTCACGAGAAATCGAATGATATGAATATGTTGGCCCAGAACTGCCACATGTAATAAAGTAAAGCCATCGTGTAAACAATGACCTTCACTATCAAGTTCTCCGGAGCCTACCAAATAGCTTTTTGTGATGTTGTAGTTGTACTGAATTAGACGCTTCAGTACTTCCTCATTACCATTGTAAGATGCACAATGGGCTAGGAGATCGCATTTGGAGCCAGTAAACAAAAGTTCGTCGATTCCGAATTCGTACCAACAGTTTAGATAAATTGGCCTATTCCTTTTGATAAGCCAGCACATATCATCCAACATGTTCATATAACCTTTTCTAAGCAAAGTTCTAACCAAATCTTTACGTTCTTTTGAAAAAGCAACTGTAAATGGAGTTTCTTCACGTCCGTCCTTTAAATTCAGATCAATATTGCCACATTGCAGCAACACATCCACGATTTCCGAAGAAGCATTGATGCCAATTGCGTGGTGTAACGGTCGGGTAAACGAAAAGATGTCACTTTTAATCAAATTCCAGCCGAAATTCACGTTCGTGTCCATGGACAGTAAACATTTAACGCATTCCAGCTTCCCCTTTGAAATTGCGTACATCAACGGGGTTGTTTCTTGATCATTGATGTTGATAAATGTATTGAAATTAAATGATTTCGAAAATATACGCTTTATATTCTCCGGTTTATCGTCGTCTACGGCTTGAAGTAAACTTTGCTTCAGACATTCACTCTTTTCCGGCTCAGCCTCCGCTTTTTCCCAATCTGGCAATGAAAGAGTAAAATAAAAGAGAATATAAACCACAATCAACAACCACTGAGCGATGCTGAAACGATTATTCATATTATATGATGTGCTCTTAGTTTTAGTATATCATTATCAATTATTTATACCATAAAATATAACACAGCATGATGAATGATCATGTACAATACAAATAGACTATAAGCCACTGAACAAAAAAATACCTAAAAATCAGTGAATCAAAAATAATCCTAATGCAATGAATTACCTTCTTCAATTACACATGTAGACATCACTAACGAAGACATGTTCCGTCGCGAGTAGCACCAATGTTAATAAGTCGTAAAGAAACACCTGGCTGCACAGTGTCTACATTGAATTAATGAACAGTTTAAATACGACAAACATTGTTAATTGTGCATTAAATGCAGAGCAGGATAAGGTGTCCCGGTTTCTAACGGCCACTTCTTGTTGTTCTAGTTTGAGCGTACCTAATTTAGACAATGACCTCAGTAGTAGTACGATGCAAGTACTACAATAATTTAGCTTTATGTCAAAACTAGTTAGTTTTCTACCTCTAACCCTCCTCGAATAATTCTTTCTGTCAAAACGTACTGCTTAAAGTGCGCGCTTCCAAAACCAAGTTCATACCAATTGCTAGACGGGGTACTATGATACATTATATTGGTTGACACTTCGCCATCAAGTGAGGAAAGTCTCACAAGCTCAAGCAGCAAATTTTTATATAAAATAATTTACATCTAAATAATTTGCTGAGACTCTTCCATTTTACTTTACAAAAACACTAAAAAATGTCCATAAAGCTGCTATTATGATTTATATGTTGCCAAATGGTGTCGCAGTGGTATACACCATACACCTCAAACACTATAGAGCCAAGCTCAAATGTTGCGACGGACTAAAATCTAAATTATGAAAAATTTAAATTATCGTGGTGTATGTTGTGGAAACGTGCAGCATACGGAAAATTTGATAGTTTTTACAGCACTGGTCAATGTTACTTAAAAATGCTATGCGGCTTGTGAGATGCGAATGGAATGCTTTTAATTGAATTGCAATGTTTTTGTATGATGAACTTTGTGAAATATGTGTTGTTTTTTAACACGAGAATCATAAGTTGTGTGTATTTTAGTAAATTTATGATTATTATAAACAATACATGCTCATTAATACATTAGATTTTACAGTTGCAATTAACTTGTGTTTACAATATTTAGTAAGAATAAGTGAAGCCTATAATAAAAATTTGTGAAATGCATTCGAAATATGAATTTCGAATCCTAATAGACCTTCTCCAATTTTACTTTCCTTCATTTTTTCCTAAAACGATTTAATTTTTCTCTTATCGAAAGGATTCTACGATTTTTACTACTTTGGCTTTGAGAAGGTTTATCTTGGCTGTCTTTCGTATCCATCGTTTGGGACAGTATTATAACTTTCTTTGCACGGGTAGAATCATTTTGTGCTGAATTTACGTCTATCCTAGATGTTTGCGGGTGATCGGCTCTGGGCTTGAAAGAAATGTCTTTATCAAAATTGTCGACATCACAAAATAAACCATCATCATGTACAATGGATAGTGAACGATCCGCTTTTTTAAAATGCTCAGATTGTGCACTAGAGTTCGGAACACTTTTGTCATTTTCTTCAGATTCTTCCAATAATTTCGGTAAGACGACTTCATCATGTTCAATTGAAAATTCATTTTCCATTGTATCATTCACCTGAGGTATTAATGCTCTTATTCGTGTATCAGCACTAACTTCTACGTGGGCACAGGCAGGATTTATGTTAACATTGGAAGCATTTCCCCGGCGGCTTGTATTATGACTGACATGCCATTTATACTGCCATTGCATTTCCTCCAAGTATTTTTTTTCTTCTTCCCAAAGATAAATTAAGTTTAATTTTCCCAGGATAATTTTTGCTGAAAAAATAATTTGTTATTTATTGTTAAATAATTCGAGTTATTAAATAAATTTCTTAAAACAGTTTCACAAACAGATAACTTAAAGGAATGAAGAGCCATATAAAAAATTTAAAATGGCACAGTACTATTTTTTAATTTGAGAAATGAGTTTGGGTGTAAATGGGGTGAAAGTTATTCAACTTTCACTGACTTTCACGTGAATAAATTGGAGATGAATACTATACTCACACAACACACAGAATATACTTCACGATATGGTAAATGATTGTACCTACTAATTCGAAGTTATAATATAATTAAGTAATTTATTTTTAATTGGCTCCTGTGCCGAGGGTTAGTTTCGGCCCTCTTTACTAACAAAAAATCTTACTAAGTGGTAAATGATAGTACCTTGAGTTATGTATTCCTCCAAAGGATCGACCGGAAAAGCTGAATGCAAGGTATTCGCATCCTCAATAAGTGCAGAAGATTGCATGGACGACTCCATTAGCGATATTGCAGTAATTGCATCGTGAAGTAGAACATGCTCACGATGCATTAAGCGGGCATGTCCTTCCGCTAGTCGTCTTAAACTTTCCAAAAGTCTCACCGTAGTTCTTGCCGCACTTCTGTCAATCGAATTTCGTTGATGTTGATAGTACTCGCTGAGCACCATATTCGCTTCTGGGGACATTTGCGGTTTCAACTCCTAATTAAAGTTCATATAATTATGGCGGAATTCACAAGTTGTAGTTTAGATTCACAAATATTCGGTTTTAAAGTGTACCTTAATAAGAATAAGATAAGTCTGAAGCTGTTCTAAATCCCACAAATTTAACGAACCAGCATCTAGCGGACGATTGTAAGGGTCTACACCCTCCAGAATAAAATCAGATATTAAACTGGAAAATGAAAAGTTGCAAATTGAAACAAAAAACTGCTTACAATTACTCTTAATACTGCGTACATTTATTTGCATTTTACAATTTCTTTATTCTCCGAGTAATGCATGTACAACAACCACAATACCTGTCCCAAGCACCATTTTGAGCATCCCTTAGAACAATCAAAAGATCAAAACGCGATAAAAGAGGACTAGCCAGTGCCACATTTACTGGTAATGATTCATTAGGGTCATATTTTCCTTTAGGATTAGTTGCCGAAATTATTGTACATCGTGTGGTCAGCTTACACACCATTCCAGCCTGTACACGATTAGTATTCGCTCGTTATTTGCTTGCATTTAATGTGAAATTAAATTTTTCAAAATGCTAGGCAAAATATAGTTATCAAAATACTTTAGCAACGCTGATTGACTGTTGTTCCATGGCTTCGTGAATGGATGTACGGTCGTGCTCCTTAATACATGAAAATTCATCGATGCAGCACACACCCCCGTCAGCCAGAACTAGTGCACCAGCTTCCAATTGCCACTCCCCACTATCCTGCAAATAAAATATAATACAAAATGCGGTCAATCCGATTTATATTTATTTATATCTACTATCTACATATTTAGATTCACACCGACAGTGTTTCTTAACGCAAATTATGTTAGTTCAGCCGTTAAAACGCAAATCTAATAGATTAAAAAAACACCTTTACAGCGGAAACAGTTAGACCAGCTGTTGTGGTTCCTATTCCTGTTGTCAATACCGAGCGCGGACAAACTTTGGAAGCGTACTTTAAAAGCTGAGATTTGCCAGTTCCTGGATCACCGACTATGAGTACGTGTGATTCCCCTCGAACTTTAGTTCCTGAGCTCTCTCTTGGTACACCTCCAGCCAGTACCACAAACATTGACAACTTCACAACGTACATTCCATAAATCTGTACAGAAAAATCAATTGGTTAACTAAGAGGTTGACTTAACGTTTACTATAATAATTGCGATAAACATTGTATTTTCTGGATCCTTTACAGTCACAATTTAGCTCATTTACAAACTGAAATATGGACACACAGATTGTGCAATACTCATTAACATTTGTAAGTAATGTTACAGGATAAGTATGTAAATAATATTGGCAAATAGTACCTGGGGACAAAACGATGCAATCAAGTGGTTTCTTCCGTGGAAAGGACTGAATTCATGTTCTTTCCAAAACCGTTTGACAAATTTGGTGTTCTCTTCCGTTATAAAAACTGATGCTCGCTGATCATTATTTACCTAAAATTGGTATTCATAATACTAACACGCTACAATCATGGATTTCATGAACAATAATATATGTATGTACGTAAGAAGAAGCAGTCTACATTTATGTTTACTTTAATATGATTAGCCTGAAACACTATTTCCGCGTCCATCTTTTGATTTGCTCTCAAGGGCTTCCAACGGAGAAACAAATAACCACTAAACATTTGGCAGAATATTTTCATTCAACAAAGTTAATTGTAAATATATTTTCATTATTACAACAATTAAACTCACCATATTGCAACATCGTCACCAGGTTTGCATTGGTCCACTAACTCATCTTCTAAAATAACCCAAATAGACTTAGGCATTGTTCCAAAATCCATTTTTTGAATTTGCTCCTAAAATAAAAGTTGTAAAAAGAAATCAAATGGCGATTTTGGCCACCGTATAGTATTAATAAGGGTTTACACAACAGTCTTTAGTAGACATCGTGTGATACATAGCTTGAGATTATCTAAAATAAAGGTTTGGTAATAAATAGTATTAAATACCTGCAACTTAATTTCTTGGTAGTCTCTGAATTTTGAAAACGAATTTTTACCAGACTCATCCGCCAGAGGAACTATTTTAGAGTTTAAACAATAGTTTTCGCAAATTTTTTGATTCTTTGGGAAAATGTGAAATTTGGAAGCAGGGGCTTCAACGCTCATAGTTGCCTTGCATTTAGAACATTGGTATAGCTTAGAATATTCCAGTAATTTGGGAGTACCAGTTCTTACAACTGTCCCAACAATGCACATGAAGCCTCCTACATCTTTGGTGCCGGGAAATTCTTGACGATGCAAGTCTGAACAAATTGGAAGAGAGTGAATTCGAAAATGGATCTTGCCCGTCACTAATTTCGAAATCTGCCTTTTATCACTATCACCAACATATTCCTTAAATGTTTCCAACATTACTCGAGTGGCAGCCTTGTCACAACATTCAAGCACTAAGGATGGAACTTTTAACAATCTTTCTCCCAGGAAGGGACATTCTTCAAAAAGCTGTAAATAACTTTTAAAATAATTTAGAATTTATTTCAACATTGACAGTTGACTGTGACAACTTAAAACTTTTTTGTTTACAAATCAATAGAGACAGAGCAAAACAATCAGAAAGTAAACTCACTTTACGCACAAAGACACATTATCCTTATCTTCATTGGCTTTCAAAATATCCTTAATATCATTGAGGTAATGCATCTTCAAAAATTGGTAACACATTTCTAAACAAGTACACCAAGAGTTAAAGCCTTTATTGACAGTACATCATAATGTATTTTGGGCAAGCACAGCCAAATAAACCAATAATACATTACCTTCAAAAACCTTTGCCTTTCCGGATTTTCCAGTGTCCTGAAACTCGGTGGTCTCCATATTTAAACTAAAAGGTGATTTTTTACCGTTGGACTTCCGTTGCAACACTTGTAGAAAATGTAACGTTTTTTTCACAACATACAAGCTAGGGCAGATTTCGTCGTAAATAAGAATTGAAATTGAACAAAACACAATTTGACCGATTATTCGGCATCCGAAGATGAAGAATTCCCTGAAACTGCCGGAGTCGGAAGCAATCTTTTTTCTAAGTAAACAATCATTCTGCGTAAATAGAGGTCTTCGTATTCTTTCGGTAGATTTTTTAATTGGGCAGCTGCCTTTTCTAGTGTTCGAAATCCCTATGAAATAGCAATTAAAATGAAAGCACCCAGAAATTTAATCGTTGTCTCCTGAATAGCTTCAACACTGACGATCTTCTTGTTGTTCTCGTGCCTGATGTGAGATGAATGTGAAAGAAACAAAAGATCTCATTTTTTAATTCAATACAGGACTCAGGACTAAGTTATAAAATAAACACACTCTTCTCTTCTATTGCAACGGCACAATGCAAAGGATGAACCCTGATGACGGCAAGGACATGGGGTGGTGTTGATTGCTTAGAAACGCGACACGGAGGACCCAAGGATCAAAAGGAACAAGAGAATAATTTTTAGAACTTTGGAAAAATGGACAGCAGGTGTCCCCTGTGTGAAAACGTGAATTGGTTCGTGTGAAGGTTCCGTTTTTCTCACATTCACACCTAGGCTTAAGAAGATCGTCAGAGAAGAAATCCTATCGAACCAATCGTAAGAACTATGAAATCCGGCAACATATTTTTTTCAAATTACAGAAATTATTGGCTTACCAACTGTGCTGGTATTAAATCTCGATTTCCATATGTATCCTGCAATTTGCAATAGTTAAGTTGAGGTACATATTTAAAACCTTTAAAAGGACCATATCTCCTGTTGGCGGAACTTCACCCTAGATAGCCCGTGAAATTCTACACAACTTTCATGTAGTTGACCCTATACCTAAAATTCGACCTGTGACCTACAGGGCCTTCCAAAGATTTTTCATAGCATTGGGGAGATAGCCGAACATGGCTTTTTCAAAAAATCCTGGGGGGAGTTGGCCACGTTCAAATTCCCTAATTTTTTGGCTCAGGCACATGGGATAGTTGGAAATGTTTTTAAACAAAAAAAAATTTGTGCATAATGGGTTTTGCACTTTTTATGCATAAATCAAAAATACTTTATCAACACACAACAAAAAAGAATTAAAATGCTTTTGAATAGACTACAATTTACAACATTTTGATGAATAACATAACCAAGCTAAATATTAATTTTCATCTCTGTACCTTCTTGTCATATAGTTCTTGTGATAGGTTTTTCCAAAAAACATTCACAGAAACACTGAAATTTAGTGCTGTCACATTGTGGAACCATAAAGCTGGAATGTATACAATATCGCCTTCCTCGAGTAATGCTTCATAACGTTTAGCTTTATTAAACTTAGGATATGCGTTTGTGTCAGGATTATCCACATCCAGAACTTCAGACTTGTCCCCATCCAAGTACAAATTCAGTGCTTCTGATGGTGGGAAAAATATTATTCGTTTCCTACCTCGAATTTGAATAAGAATGTTATCACATGTATCGTAATGAGTCCATAGCTGCAATTTTGGTGAGGTTATCCGAAAAACTGACGAAAAGAAGGATTCCTCGTCGAAAATTGGAGGAATTTTTAAATCCGCATACAGTTCCGGAAAATGGACAGATATATCAGAAATATCTTTACCCCTGTAACAAAAAAACAAAACTACATAAGATACGGTACGCAATCAACATCGTGTTATACGATTATTATAATATTGTGTACATTAGAATATATACAGGTTCATTCATTCTCCGCCCCCATAAAAAGCTTGAAGAGAAAGCAGGAGAAAGCAGATGAAAATTCGATGAAGAACTAAGGGAGTCAACTCCAACGCTTTCTCTTCTAGATTTCAGTGATTATTTTACTTGACAATTTTTTAAATAAAGTATTCCAATGGGGTCGTTCATGGCGAATGTCCAAAAATCACCATGGTCTATTTGCAATTTTGGTAATCCCCCTGAATGGAATACCGATCACTAAGGTTGTATTTGTATTCAGGGGGTGATACATGGGGCAAATTTTCAAATTTTGTAAAAACCATTATAAAAAACCATTAAAACTCATATTTTGAATTTTTTCACAACGTTATAGTACTTTTTTTTACCTTGGATCAACTCCCAATGATCGTAAGTACCAAAAATAACGTGTGGTCTCTTCGGAATCAGGTGGCAGACAATACTCTTCCAAATGTTCTTTTGTAGTGCAACTAGAACTAATTTGTGAAACAAAATTTAACTGTTCCGTTTGTGAACAATAATTAATCAATTCTTCAAAAGAAATTGTTTCGTAAGTGAAGTTTTTCTTCCGAAAATCTAACTTTTCGAATAAACTTTTGTGTACTTTTACGTTCTTGTCCGGTTGAATGGTTTTTAAATATTCAGTGGTCCATTTAACCACACACGGTCCAATATCACATCCACGAAATATTACCGGCACTCTTGATGAAGTGATGTGAAGTTTTATCTCTTCCGCAGAAAGAGATACCACTACTGGAATCGGCTGAAAATTTGGCATAACCGATATATACGAAGTATTTCTTGTTGATCCGCAACCACAACCACCAAATAGTTTGATCCTATGATTTGATCCGAATTTCGGAATGGATTCACCGGAGCAATATAACGAACAAAATGGATTGCACTTTCACAACGAATCACCTACAACAACTCTATATATAAGATGTATGACCTAATAATCAAATCATAAACTCAGTTTTCAATTACCTTTATGTCGGAGAAACATCCAAATAGTGTTAGTTAAATTTTAAAATACAATATAGAAATAAATAATTAATGTAAGATATTTTGTAATATGTAGCTGAATCTTACTGAAGCCGAACTTTTGTGGGTGTATGTACACATGTGTATCATTTAAGTTGTTATGCTGCCGCTTTTCCTCACTAAACCAAGGAGAAATCTCACTGTACACAATAGACGGTTGTTTATGAAATTATTATGATTATTATTCTAGTGTGGAGTATCGAACGGAGATTTGGGAGTAGGAGAAGCATTGCCTAATGTTAAGTTAGCCCTTCCCTCACTATGTAAATTTATAAGAGTGTGTGTGGGGGGGATTCCCCTCTAAATAAAAATACGCGCCTGCTCTGTATACAAGTGTAATGGTATGTTATAGACCAAGTTATTAGGCTGCTCTTTATACTACAATTTTGGTAACATGACAAAATTCGAAAAGGTACTCCTGTTTCGACTTCCAAGTGTAGCTACGCACACAACATTTTACTTACAATATTACGTCTGAAAAATTCAACAATACATTAATATTTGGAACTACTGACAATGATGAGACCTGTTGAATTACACTTTGTAGTGACTTAAATTCTACATCCCTAAACGAATGTCGTCCATATAGCCATAATAAATTGTTTAATAAAATCCGAATCATCGTAAGATATTTACATAACCTTTCGTCAACGTTTAGTTATTGTTTGTGTAAATGGTTTCGTGATGTACGCCATTCATTGTCCGTTCCCTGTTCCCAGTAAACTCTAGAGTGTACCCATCATTTCATGGTAGGACTGATGTACACGTAGCTAGCATTTCATGTTTTGGTATATAAATTGGTCATTGTTTGTAAAAGAAATATACTACCATCACTATCACATTAAAATTTTTAAAAAACAATGAAATTGTAGACCAACGAATTTTAACTGTCGACACTAGATTCCACTCCACACATGAACAACTACCTACACGTAACTTTATATAAGAATGAAAACTTCTTCACAAGTGGGGTGAAAGCAGAGTGAAAGTTCCTTCCTGTAGTAAATAAGAAAAATTTTATAAAAATAATTATTATCTCATATTCACCTGATGGATGGTGATAAACTGAAACGACTCTTATTGTTAGTATACATATGCTGTATAGAAAATCACAAGACTCAACTCACGGCTTTCAACTTTTGGAAAAGTTGCTTGACAATCAATTATAACAGCGATACAAGGGGTGTTTAGAATACAGATATCAAGAAATACATGTTTTACGAAAAGTAGGTTGCAAAACACAACAGTGATTTATCTATTTGCTTATCAAGAAAGTTTTTAATAAGACTACGCTGTAAAATACAGGTTTCACGTAAAAATCAAATAATAAAAAGATATTCTTCATAATCTTTATTATATGATACACCTTACAAAATCAGCGAGACTTGATGGGGAAGAATAAACTCACAGGCTAGCACGAACAATATTGTAACGTTTAAAACCGTAGGTATAAATGCATACTTTTGATTAAATATGCAAATGAAGATCGACATAGAAAAGGCGAGCTTTGAACTTGTGTACCGAGTTGTTAATATTTACACTGTATTTAAGCTTATCATTCCTTTATAATAATACAATTTTTACTTTAAATCTAATATGGGATAATGGACTATTAAAAAATTCATACCATCTCAAAGTTTTTGTTTAGAAACAGAACGTTTTCGTCCAATCACAATGAATGTTTCTTTCATTAAAATACGAAGCCAACGTTACTGATGTAAAGTATAATTTTAACTTTAGCCCTTCATTAAGGACCTCAGATGACTAGACGACGTTGGCCAGCACCACACCAAGAACTATAGAGGCACAATTAATAAGAAACAATGTGGAGATAGCCTCATACGTGTGTTTCGACATGCGGAATTGGGTTAAAACGTAGTCCGGAATGATTATCCCAACTTGGGATTCCCAAGACATAACAGAGAATTAATACGACTAGAGACACTATACTACAGCATGCTATAAACAGAATAATTCGCGGTCATTACATAATTTCACGTTTTCATGGGTGTGATCTGCCCTCCATTTTTTCCTCAATGGCAATGGTTACCCTTCACATTGTGCACAGGATATTCAATATATACGATAAGAAACATTTGAAACTTTTTGTGAATTTTTAGACTGAAATTGGTGTTTACAGCTCTTAGATTTGTTTAAGTTTACTATGGTACAAGAATACAAAACAACGAGTAGTTGTGGTCGCAAATGATTTCATAACAACATTAAGTACTGTAATAATAAAAAAGTAATGTGACCTTTAAGGGAAATGTGCAATTTAAATGCTAATACACTAGCCTGACTGACCTGACCCCACTTTTCATAATTCACAAAAATGTGAGTGTATTCAGGATTCTTCAAGGAGTATGATTGAGTTCTGCAATTCAGTCCTTACTCTAACAAAATCACCATAACTAAATATGACTATGACCACTATGACAGACACCTTCTGAAAATGGTTTTGACAGTTCAGGTTACATCAGGTCACACTTGCACTTATTGTTAGTTTGCCTTTGGGTTCAAGGGATGGGGTTTTACGAGTGTGTTGTACAATTTCTTAAACACATCATTTAGAATGAGCCACAATAATCTATAATATCTGTAACTCTATTTTTACAATTGGGCATTTTGTCTAATAAATCTAATGACACTTGTCTAACGAAACTTGAAGTTTTCAGCTTAAATGTTTTCAACTAAGCCTAAATGTAGAGGCATGAAAACAAAGTAAAAAACCAATTAAGAAATCGTTTTAATGGTTATAAGTTTATAAGTGATTTGGCCAACTAAAAGAATTAACACACAAGTGTCAAAGGAAGGCGAGGGTAGTGAATTGCATTTTCCTTTAAACGGCAACCGTAAATTCCATAAAAATCACTTTTCCATATTGTTAACATGGAATTGTAACGATGTTTGTAGTTTGTAACTAATAAGGCTAACCATGCATTAAGGTTAGTCCAATTCTATTCGAGATCTTATTGGTGGGTTTCCACAGTGTGTCCGAGCTTCTTTTGCTTTCTGAACTGCAAACTCAAAGTCCCGCATGGAAATAGGACGAAGGGACATACTGCGGTGACCTAATGAAGAAGGACCGGCGCTGTCTGCTCCAGCATCACTGTATGATGTACTTCTTGAAAACAGGTTAAATCGGCTAAACCATCCCGAGTACGATGCGCTTGTATCCAAGAGCCCGCTAGAAGTAAACCCAGTTTCAGATAACATGACACATGGTTCTTGTTTTGTATTACATTATAAAGTGTAATTATGTTGAATACATACTGTTGGCTAAGTTGACTATTTAAAGATGTTCTTGAAGCTGAGAGTTCAAGGCCTTCCCGGTTAAGCTGCATGTCAGCAAGGCAGGCAACAGCAGCAGCCCTGGCTATTTCTTTTAAATCAGAACCCGAAAATCCATCAGTCATATTTGATAATTTATCCAAATCAAAATCTGGCGCAAGCATTTCATTTTTCAGTGTTAAATCCAATATATGTTTCCGTTGATTAAGATCTGGTAAGGGAATATAGAATTTTGCAGCCATTCTTCGAATAATAGCATTGTCCATATCTCGAGGTCGATTTGTCGCTCCCATCACGATTACAGTTTTCTTCGGATCTGTGATTAGTCCATCCCATAAAGACATAAATTGCGCTTTCATCATTGCTGTTACTTCATGGTCTTGGGTAGCTCTTAGACGAAGAAGCGAGTCGATTTCGTCAATGAAAATAATGCAGGGTTGAAGCTTCTCCGCCAATGTAAACAACGCTGCTGTCAACTTTTGTGACTCACCATACCACTTATCAGTGAGAACCGAAACGTCCAAATTAATAAACCAACATTTAGCTTCTTTTGCCATGGCTTTAGCGATGAGGGTTTTTCCACAACCTGAAACAAAATTTTACCATTCTTGCATTTTATGGTTCCTGCAAGTTCCAGTAACATAAAATGTTTGAGATAAGGATAGGATGAGATAAGGAGACGTATGAAAATATGAATTACCTGGTGGACCGTGAAGCAAAATACCTACAAAGAAAATGTAAATAGTACAGTAAGATTAAGTTTTCTCAGATATCATATGATTTATGCAAGCATCAGATGCAACGTTCCCATAATCCTTACCAACAAGCACGGGGTTTAAACATGGAAGTTGGGATGTAAGTGAAAAGGGAGTATTTGAGCAACGCAATTTTTGTAACAATACTTTATTTCGAAAAGGCTAGAAAATGGCGAAAATGTCATGTAGTAGTGGACAGGAGACTGAACTTTAAACACGCACATGTTGACATGAAAAAAAAGGAAGTGCAGTGAAACAATGGGTGTAGGTTTAAAGTTTGCATGCAGTACATACATAGGTCAGAAAAGAATTTCTGACCTATGTATGTACTTGTATTCTTCGCTCGACATGCTCAAGTTAAATTCTTTAAATACACTATGAAAATTATTTAGGTCAACTTGCCTTTTGGTGGTTGAATAAGACGAGATAATCGCAGTACTTTTTGATGAGCTAATATTGGGTATATAACTGTCTTTTTTAATTGTTCAATAACATCGTCTAATCCAGCAACATCTGACCAACTAACTTTCATCATTGTAGGGTCAACCAAATGGGTTGCAATCATTACTTCATGTTCATTTAGTTTTAGATCTTTTACTCCGATTCTGTCCATTATTTCTTTTGCTTTGGTTTTCGCCTTCTGCTTTTGCTGGTAAGTAGGGTCGGCGTATTTCACTACCCATTTCAAGAACCAAAATGAAATAGCAGCAACGGCTCCAATTCTAAACGCTGCAAGTATTAATTCCTTTTTGGCTGGCATTGGTATATCTTCTGTCTGCTCAACTAATGGAATTTTGGACAAAACGCCTCCCGTCATTCTGCGACCTGAAAATTAGGATAAAATATTCCATTGATTCCATTGACAACCCATAAATCAAAAGAAATCTGTCGCCATCAATAAATTCAATATTAAGACATCACACAACATGAATAGTTTCAGATGTCAGAATAATGACAATGAGTTTTCCAACATAACAAGAAATAAGATTATTCCTCCATGTATGTAGATAAATTAATGAATATGTCAAACATAAGTACAACGCAGTAATGATTGATAAAATATAAAAAATTAAAAACTATGTAAACAGTAAATGTAAAGTATAAAAATATGAAAGTTTTAAAATTTAAAACATTTTTAAAGTTGACTATTTCAACTCATTCCAACTACCAACCAACTATGAAATATAATAAAAATAAAGATTCAGTCAGACTGTTCCAATCCAACCATCCACTAATAATCAAGAAAATTCTGTTCCCTGTGCCTGTTCTCTGTGAATGAAACAAACAAATGAAGCAAAATATTACCTTTTTAAAACCAAAAACGAATATATTTAAGTACCTTCCGTATTGATGTGTGCAGAAACAAGATTTGAATTTTGGTTAAACTTTCAAGGAAGTAAATCAGAACACTGCGGGGGGAAAATCACGCGCCGATGCTGCACACTCCGATCTCATTGTGATACACAGCACATGTATGCAACGAAACTATCACCTCTTAAAATTTTTATTAGCGGATGTGTAGTTGAACCAAAAGGTTAAAATACTACACACTTAGAAGACAAGCATGGCCTCCCAAATCATATAAAGTGCCAGAGCTGTCTACATAGCATGTGTAGTTGAGACGTGGGAAAGAAGTTCTATAAAGTTATTCTTCATTGTATTTGTATAGCAATAGCACACGAACGAATTGAGCGTTCTCCCTACCGCTGCTCCGTCGTATTGGACTCCAGCGACAACAGGCTCCATTCTTCATCCAGCCATCAAAGCAAGCAATAGTTTAGTGTACCTAAAAGGAAGAATCTGTGAAGAAGACGCTTCGTTTTTTACAAAAAGAGACAGGACATCTTCAATTTTGGTTTGGGCTTTTTTACACCAGTGACTAACAAGGTAAGCTTTTGTTGTTAAATGTCTGTGTACTTTGTAGATCAATATTTACGAGTGCAACTTAATATTTGTGATTAAAATGTTGATAGTTTAGTTTGTGTATGTATTATATGTATCGAATCGAGTATCGAGGTATTCGGTGCAAGTGTGCAAGGCGGTTCAATGGTATTATGAACAAAAGATTGCTAAATCAAATGCTAGTTTGTCGTCCGTTATTTATATTAGTTATTATTAAAAATTTATGGAAGAAAAATAAATCTTCGTATAACTACAACTTTATTGTTTTCAATGTAAATGATTTTACTAAATATCTCGTTCGTGTTTCTTGTTATTTCTTCAAACTTGAACGAGTGTATAAGTCAAAGTGTAAAAACGTTTTATGTATGAGAAAGTACGTTCGAGTGAAATCAAAATGATATAGATGCATTTCGTAAAAGTGACCGGTCGGGTCACCGATTTTGTTAGACTGCCATAGACCTGTATGCTAACGTGCGCGTGCCATTCATACCGCTCCACAAATAAGGGATAGGGTGCGGTTCAATGCCCCGAACAGCAAACGAAGACCGGTCGAAGTAATCCTTAGCACAGCTAAGAGAGACTAATACCTTGTCTGCCCTACCCTAACCACATTAAATCTAACCATGTTATACATAATTAATTTAATTATACATACCTAACCTGTGGTCCTGAGATACATTCTTCGGATCTGGAAAAAGACATGTGTTTTTAATTTTTCAAATATTGATTTTTTTTCGAAATACAGGATTTTAAAAATTCATTCAGGCATTTTGTGATTAATGAACTCTATAAAATCCATTGGGTAGTCCAGATTATTAAGATATTTAATACTGGTCGTCGTCGATGTTGCCCAACTGACGGTGCATGCTCGGACGGTTAGAGTAAGTCAGTGGTCAAACGTAGCCTCCTAAGCTGTCGTCGGCTAATGTAAAGTGAGCCAGAGGCTACGGAGGCTACGGCTACATTACAACACACACACTTTAACTGCCAAATTACACTGACCAAACTCACCAAACTCTCAACTAGCTTATTAAGTGTTAGGTTAGTCGAACTTTTAGTCCTGGTAGCTAACCAAGTAGCTTTTTAGTGAGAGGTAGCCAGTACTTTAAATCGCCCAACCTAACGCTTTGTAAGCTAGCCAGTACTTTTAAATCGACTAACCTAACACTTTGTAAGCTACCTAGACACTTGTAAGTTAAAAGATTAGTCTCGATAGTAAACATAGCCGAAATCGAAGGCGAACAGCTGTGAAGTCCAGGATGGATTGGCTTGTTTCATTTCCACCGTGGCGTAACGCCACCCTTTTGCATCTCGTCTTCCGCGAATGTGCTTGTAATGTAGCCGTAGCCTCTGGCTCACTTTACATTAGCCGACAGATTAGGAGGCTACGGAGGCTACGTTTGACCACTGACTTACCCCAACCTGCTCGGACTGCTATATTTAAAATAATAATTCCAATCATGTTCTGAGTGAAAAATTACAATTCGCAACTCAAATCTTTATACTATAAAATTTCATGGAAATAAGAAATAACTAATGATAGATAGACGATTGGTATCGGTAAATGTAAAAGGGGCGTAAATACAGGGAATCTGAATCAGGTAGGCCATCAAAAGATGGGCCTTTGTATAGCAATATTTGATCGAATATGCTTTTTTGAATTTCAGTATAATATTAAGCATCAACTTGTGGTTAAGTAAAGCAATATTTCGAATTTGTGAAAAGTAAATGGTGATAAAAATGTATTCATTCATTATTTCAGTTTAATATGGGTAAGAAGAAAGATACTGACTCAAAGTCCGAACACTCTGATAGTGAAGGGAGTGGTGGAAGCGGGGCTGATGCAGAGGAATTTATCGTAGAGAAGATATTGGAAAAGAGAATAGTAGCAGGGAAGACGGAGTACCTATTAAAATGGAAAGGTTACGGAGAGTGAGTGTGCTTTTTCTTTTCTTTGTAATATTTGTAAATTCTGATTTGGAAAGGGGATTTTTTCCTTTCACATTTACAGGGGCGTCACACCGGGGGTGCAAAGAATCCTTTGAAAATTGTGACGGAACTTGCTTTTTTTGTCGTTAATTTTAATCTAGTAAAACAATATAATTGTTTCATTTTGATTGATTTTGGTGTGCGGCGTACGACCGAATTTGGTATGCGGTACTAGCGGTACACGGTTATAGTGCCAGTTTACACAAAAATTGATTGATTTTGAGTTGTACTTGGGATTTTCAAATAAACATGATAATTTTGTAAACTGTATCACAGTTGACACAAGTTGCTCCCACTTTTCCTATTATATCAACAGTGATGATAAAAGTGCACCCCCAAACATCTTTATTGATTCGTAGAACCTGTCAGTACTTTGTACATTATATTTACTGATGACAACTTTTTATTCACTTCTAATGATAGTGAGGATAACACTTGGGAACCCGAAGAAAACTTGGGGTGCCCAGAGTTAATTGAGGCTTTCGAGAAGAAGTGGAAGGAGGAGAAGGACCGAAAAGAAGCCGAGAAAACGACTGTGTCGAGAAAAAAGAGGCCGACTACGGAGTTGACAGAGAAAGATGAACGAAAAGAAAATAGTCGCACAATTCCTGCTAAGAAGGCTAAACCTACACCCAAGGTAGTCTCAGAATTAATCATCTGTTATTTACATAATTAGCATATATACTATTAACTGTTGACTGAATATTCATATGCATTACTTCTTCTACATGCATCAATAATATGCACAAAGGGTACAGATGAGCGGTTGTGTGCAGTTAATTTCAGTGCTTTGATCGTATTTAGGAATCTTCAAGAGCGGAACTGACTGGGTTTGACCGAAACCTAATTGCCGACAAAATCATAGGAGCGACAGACTCATCGGGAGAACTCATGTTTCTCATGAAATGGAAAGATACAGATGAAGCTGATTTGGTACCAGCTCGTCAAGCAAATGTAAAATGCCCCCAAGTGGTGATCAGTTTTTACGAGGAGCGACTTACCTGGCACACAAACAATACTGCCGATGATGATGCAGCCTAGATTATCTGTTGAAGCAGACCTCTACTAAATTTTTTTAGCCGTTTAAAATATTATTTGAATTCTCATATTCAGTAATTCGTTTATTGCATTTTGTATTGCATAAGAATTTCATGTATTTCAGAAAGTTTAAATTCATTCCGTATGGTAAAGCGTAGTTGTATGGTATTTGTCCATAGTGTAATTTCGTTGTCCCAGTTGAAATCAATTTCATAAGAAAATAAGCAGTGAAGAATAAGCTTAACAAATTAAATGATCACTTCCACTTAAAGCGTGTCTAGTTACACTTTCAATGGACAAGATTGGAAAACTATGATTGTGGTTTCTTTGTTGAACAATTTTGATTCTTGATGGAGTTTGTTTCATTGGTTTCTAATTTTAGAATGACTAATTGTACGTATTACTAATCACTTTGAAATTTATTGTCTAACGAATTAGTATTATCTCCTATGTATAATTACTTAATAAAATTTTGTGAGTAAATAGATTGCCACTTGTAGTTGGACATCGTCACTGATTCATAAATTGGAAATCACACATTATATTTTTTGGGGAATGTTAATTCAGATTAAATTATTTTACTATTTCCTTGTGTATAGTATTGGACATGCACTACACACTTGATTAAGATTTGCTCACTGTGGTAGATTAGCTCAATTTCAACCCCCAAACTCATTAGTACGGCAAACAACGCACACTAGTGTGATTGTTGAATCCAGACAAACTGAGTTTGCAATTATTGAAATGTCACCCGGTGATTGGTAAGCTTTTACAATTCTTACCATTTCTATGACCATTCAGTCGAAATCAGTGACCCACTGTTACCCACTACTGTTATTTTATTGACACGTACCAGACTTTGACTCTCTGTGATTAATGCGAGCTCGTAAATATGTATTAATAAACAGATTATGAATTGTAATAGATAGTTTGGCAGTTGTCGACCTTACGAACATCTACGTACAGCTAAAAGAAGTTTACTATATTAATTTTATATTGTTGAAGGGTGGGTTTGATTGATGGATATACATAGATCAGTCTTTGCCCAGTCATTTTGATTTGGAGGTTTGGAGGAAGATAATATATGACCCGTAGTGGTCGTACCTAGGAGATAACACTTTTTTTGCTCTCCATAAACATGAACGAATGAAAAACGAATGTTTTTGGGGGGCTGACATACGAGGTATCCTCATAGGTATTATATTTGGACTAATTTCTTTGACGAACAAAGTTCTCCCACGAAACACGAAAAATACCGACAATGGTTTGTATGCAAAAACTACATTTCAAATCTAAATTACCATTCAACCATTCATTGGTGTTTTAGAATCTTTTGGTTCGTTTACTGTTTTTAACCATTCGCTTGTGAAATTATATCAGCCATTGGCCTAACTCTACAGATTGTTCTGTTATAGCCACAACACCAGCCGCTTCACTCTAAATATAAAGTCCATTTAACTCTCAGCTGCATTTCAGTGACAAAGAATGAGAGAGGGAGGAGCTTGGAGCCAGTTCGAGCTTCTGCAGTATGAATGCCATAACAGTATAAATTTAATGCAATGGCTGAGGCAATCAGTGTGCACAGGTGTAAGTATCAACATGTTTCCAGATAAGATAATTGAAGTAAAAAGTTATTGAAACTGTTAGAATTGAGGACGGAACGGAATGCCTATGTACAGTGTACAGTGCTAATAGATTAAAATTCACATTGTTCATTAGTTTTAACTTTGCCTTCCTCTGCAGAACGATTGAAGTCATACAGTCAGAATTGATTTTTTTTGTTAATTCTCATTTTGACACGTCCGTTTGAACAAAATATTTTATTTTGTAAAAATGGCATTAGAAATCACTTTACAGGGGAAAAATGTTTTAGTTACGGGTGCAGCTAGTGGTAAGCCTTGCTTTACATGAACTTTGTTTTCATTTTAGCACTTATGTAACTTGGTAAAACGAGTTGTGAATATTCTCATACTGATTTGGAAATAGGTGCCCGTTTCACCAGCGTTGGTAAAGTGCAAAGTCCTATCTCTATAACATTAGACTTTACACTTTACCAACGCTGGTGAAACGGGCACCAGAT